>CM060117.1:0-65000 GCA_030522415.1 Channallabes apus | reverse complement strand
GGAGTCATATTTAAGTCCTTTGCTGTTGTGTAAGCAAGACAACTAAGTATCCTACTCCTTGGCTACATGGCATTTGTGGCATTTATTAACGGCTTATTAATGACGTAACAACAGCGTGAAAACGGCGATATTAGTTTTAACCAAGTTATCAGAACATCATACCTTTAAATTCTAACATATCGAGTTTTACATACAAGCTTAAACATTTACAGTAATCAATAACACTACCTGCACCATACAGATATTAATGCATGCAGTTATCCTAGGTTTCTTACATGAGCACTGACAGATTCTTCCTCCATCGTTCAATTAAAAGTACCATGAGCTGTTTCAGTGCGCAAACTAACAAGTCTGTTCTGATTGGCTGCAGGGTCTGTCCATCATGCGTTTCCTACATGTGCTTGTGTTGTGTTTATGTCTCTAAAAGTCATAAGCTTATGGTCAGGCCTGGATGCGTCTGGGTTCTTTTTAAATATATTTTTATGGCCTCTATCCCTTCCTGGATATCAATATTAGTCAGAATATCGGTAATGATCCGGTTCGTTGTCACGTCCATGGTTACGCATGTGGAAGTGCTGCCTGCTGAGTTAGATGATTCCTCCAATGTTTTTGTGAAATATAACTTCACCTAAAAGTTTGGGGGAAATGATGTTTTTGTCTTTATTTGCTTTATCCAGGTCATTCTCCGTGGTTCCCCACTAGTCCAAGGATAAGGAATGTGTTTACCCAGTGTAACATCTTATCCCTTCTCATTTTGCTCTATCTATGATAGAATTCAACTTTGATGTCTCCATATACTGGAAGTGGCTGTCTTCGCTCTGTATGTGCTGGATTTGAATTATGGATTTTTTACTTTCAGATGGTTTATGACAAAATGTGGGGTCCAGTTCCCACCACTGAACATGGGCTGTTTCAAACATCATCTTATGGAAGAGTAGAGCCACCGGTTTGTAGTCCAGCTGGTTTTTCAGAAGTTAGCTGTAGTAGTAGATGTATCACCCTTCTTGTCTCTGGTCCTCAGCTCCCCATAAAAGTACAGAGCCTCTTAGCCTGCACAGAACAATTTGATGAGCGGGTTTTGTACAACGTAATTAAATTTTGCAGCATCATAATGTCTCTCTGCACATAGATTATATATCTTGTAATGATTTTTACGCCTCGAAACCAGAAAACATGTGACATCGTCAACATTGGTTCTGTACACTCCCACATTGCGCTGTTTTTTACATATCTCTTTCTCTGGCTAATTTTACCTCCATCGCTGGAACCACGCGCACACGTCAGGGTCTGCTCACTCCCGAGATGCCCTGCCAGCCCACTCCTGAGATCCAGTTAAAAGCTTTTTAAATGCAGCAACTTTAATATATGCCATTATAGTAATTGTGCTCTTTTTTTTTTTTTTTTTTAGATGTTTCCCTATCAATTGTTAATTTAACATCTCCACACTATTTTTTAAATAGCTTCTAAATTCAAAGCTATTTAAATGCAGCAACTTTAATATACGCTATTGTTTTTAAAAGTGATTGCGCTCTTTTAGTTGTTTCCCTGTCAATGGCTAATTTTGCTCCCAAACATACATCAGCTAACGTGCATGGCAACCTCATCATGCCTTGTTAACTTCTTATTCACTGGCTTTTATAGTTAAGGGACTTAAGTCTAGAAGTTGGGTGTTTGAACCATCATATATTGAGAAGTTGTTCTCAACGAACTGCTGAAACTTGGGAGTCATATTTAGGGCCTTTGCTGTTGTGTAAGAAAGACAAAACCAAGGATCATTTTAACTTCATAACTTTACAAGGCCCTTTTACCATTTAACCAGGATAATTATAAATATCTGTTATGAATGTATGCCAGACCCAATATGTGAAAATCAATATGCCCAGACCCATGTTGCAAGACCCAATATGTATTTCCTGAGATACTGTTTCAGATCCAACATCTTAGTGCAAGGCCCTTTTATTATTTATAATTGTAAATATCTGTTAAGAATGCATATTTAAATCCAAATTGACAAGATCCATATTACAAGACCCAATATGGTCAATGCCAAATTACCTTCATGGGATTCACTGGTTTGTTCAGTTATGGAACTTAAGTCTAGAAGTTGGGTGTTTGAACTATTATATACTGAGGTTTTGGTCTCAACAAACTGCTGAAACTTGGAGTCATATTTAATTAAATTTGATTTGTATAGCGTTTTTAACAATTGTCATTGTCACAAAGCAGCTTTACACAATCAAAAGAATTATTTAAGTTTGTATGAAATGTGATTGGTTATTTTTAAACAAGTGTTTTCTGCAAAGTAACAAATCCTTTCTTGGTGCTTGTTGTGTTTCAATTCAAGAAATATTTATTCATTTGCTGATTCACAACAGTCACATAAATGGTCACACTGCATTTTCTTGTTAAATGTTTCACTATACTGTGCAGACACTGGGCTTAAATGGCAACTCTAGTTCTTTATTATTTTGCTTAGTATTTTTTCTTCTTTAATACAGGCTTATTCATTAGAACAAGTTATTACAGAGATATATTCAGATGAGGTGTTTTTTCTATCATGTTTTATGTAATGAAACCAATTTTATTTTAACATTTCTTCCAATTTAATGTAAAGTGCCTCTTTTTATACATTCCATTGGGCTTGTGCTCTTTGCCTTGAATAATGATGTAGAAGCTACGTTTGAGTAGTTACTCCTCAGTTTTTGAAGATTGGTTAACAGGATGGACACAAAGAAAGGATCTACCTAAACGGTTGAATGCATTTTAAACAGTGAAATTGCTACAGTAATTTCTGTGAGTTTATATCAAGTTTTTTTGTTTATTTTTTGTAATGACTGATTGCAGTTACAAACAATAAACCCCATATTTCTCAGAAAAAAAGTGTGGGAAATTTTATTGAATTTCAATTATATTTTAGAGTTTTATATTCTAAGTAAGCCAATGTCCTGTTTAAAATATGTTTAATGTCCAATACCCAGAAGGCCTCTGTAAAAGAGCAGGCCCTCTGTTTTTCTGTTGCATCAGAGAAAAACACAGGCGTGCAGACACTCAATATATGGAAGTGAAGGGATACACAGGCAAGAGGCAGAGACAAACTCTTCAAACAACTTTAATAGTAATATTATAACTTAATATAATATCTAAACTAACAATATACTAATATTACTTAAGTTTATCTTATTTTATATGATCATACCCCTTTTCTAACCTTATTCAAATAGAAAACTGTAGAAAAGTCTACAAGAGCGTAACCGAAGGATGATCCGTACACACAGAGAGCAAGAAATAAGGATCTTTAAAGCAGACAGATCGTAATGGAAAAGTACAGAAAGTACTGTGCCAAATTAAGATTAACAGACACGCTTAGGAAAAGTTAGATAACTTTCAGTTCCGTTTTTCTGGACACACAGCACAGATGGCCAGACTTTTGGCCAAATTTTAACATGTTCAGGATGTTAAAAGGCAATCGTAGGTGCACATGCTGACGGAGGATTCGTGAAATCATCTTGGCCTGAATTGAAGGCCTGATTTTCCAGTGCCCCTTTAACCTCTGACTCAGCTATACAGACCTTCAATAAGTGTATACAATGTGCTCCCAGTGTAGTGCATAATCCCTACATAACACTTTTAGTCATACATGTACGGGAACCTTCATCATGCCTTGTTAACTTCTTATTCACTGACTTTTATAGTTAAGGGACTTAAGTCTAGAAGTTGGGTGTTTGAACTCTCATATACTGAGAAGTTGGTCTCAACGAACTGCTGAAACTGGAAGTCTGGAACTGGAAGTGGATCTTAGTCCTCGGTTACGCAGCAAACGTCACTGCGGTTCGAAATGAGACGTCCCCTGCCTCAACCTCAATAACCTCACATTAACATCTTGGTATAACACAAGGGATCCAGATATTCTGTTCCTCCGAAATAGGCCTGAACTTCCAGTGCACATTTGAGCTCTGAACCAGATTCATTAGCCTAGGTGAAGCATAAAAACATGTATTCATAAGCGTTCCAATCAAATTCTTTAAAAGATATATGAATCTGCAATCTCATATCTCCTCCACACATCTCTCACCCACCTGGACACTAAGAGGGGAAATTATGTGAAAATTCTCTTCATCGACTACAGCTCTGCATTTAATACCATAATTCCCTCCACACTCACCACCAAGCTGGAGCACCTGGGACTTAGCTCACCCATGTGTCAGTGGATCTCCAACTTCCTAACTGGCAGACCACAGGCAGTAAAGATGGGCGGTCATGTCTCAGCCTCCCTCACACTCAGCACTGGAGCGCCCCAGGGTTGTGTTCTGAGCCCCCTGCTGTACTCTTTATACACCTATGACTGCGTGGCCACTACCAACTCCACCGCCGTCATCAAGTTTGCTGACGACACTGTCGTGGTGGGCCTGATCACGAACAACGATGAGTCGGCCTACCTGGAGGAGATTGGGAATCTGGAGAACTGGTGCCAGAGGAACAATCTCCTCCTGAACGTCAGTAAGACAAAGGAGCTGATAGTGGACTTTTGTACAAAGCAGGAGAGGAACTACCAGACCCCCGTCATCAACAGGAGCCCAGTGGAGAGAGTGAACAGCTTCAGATACCTCGGTGTTCACATCACGCAGGACCTGTCATGGTCCTGTCACATCAACACCGTGGTGAAAAAGGCCCGGCAGTGTCTGTACCACCTCAGACGTTTGAGAGACTTCAGACTGCCCTCCAAGGTGCTCCGGAATTTCTACTCCTGCACCATAGAGAGCATCCTGTCGGGAAACATCTCGACCTGGTTTGGAAACAGCACCATGCAGGACAGACGAGCTCTACAGAGGGTGGTGCGTTCAGCTGAGCGCATCATCCGCACCAAGCTCCCTGACCTGCACTCAATCTACACCAAGCGGTGCTGGACCAAGGCCAGGAAGATCGTGAAGGACCTCAGCCATCCCAACAATGGACTGTTCTCTCTGTTGTGGTCAGGAAAGCGCTTCCGCTCCCTGAAGGCCAACACAGAGAGACTGAGGAGGAGCTTCTTCCCGCAGGCAATAAGGTCTCTCAACCATACCACATTCACACCACAAACACAGAACTAATACAACCTGTTAACGTCAACGGACACTATGGACACTTTCATGCACATCTACCCTGACATTGGAACTCATATTTATGTTTATGTTTACATTCTGGACCCCTGCACAAGTCACTTTAATAAGGCACCTTAACACATGTTTCCATGCAAATTACTTGCACACCATACATCCTCCACCAAATTTCAATTTTAAAAGAAATCTCTATTGTACAGTATATCTCTATTTTTATTTCCATTTTATGTACAGTATACTTTTATTTTTTATTTCTATTTTTTTTTCTTTTTTTTTTCTATTTTTATTCTAGTATATATATATATATATATATATATATATATATATATATATATATATACAGTGTTGTGAAAAACTATTTGCCCCCCTCCTTTTTTCTTATTTCTTAATAAGAATTTCTTATTCTTTTGCATGTTTGTCACACAAAATGTTTCTGATCATCAAACACATTTAACTATTAGTCAAAGATAACACAAGTAAACACAAAATGCAGTTTTTAAATGAGGGGTTTTATTATTTAGGGAGAAAAAAAATCCAAACCTACATTGCCCTGTGTGAAAAAGTAATTGCCCCCTGAACCTAATAACTGGTTGGGTCACCCTTAGCAGCAATAACTGCAATCAAGCGTGTGCAATAACTTGCAACAAGTCTTTTACAGCGCTCTGGAGGAATTTTGGCCCACTCAACTTTGCAGAATTGTTGTAATTCAGCTTTATTTGAGGGTTTTCTAGCATGAACCGCCTTTTTAAGGTCATGCCACAACATCTCAATAGGATTCAGGTCAAGACTTTGACTAGGCCACTCCAAAGTCTTCATTTTGTTTTTCTTCAGCCATTCAGAGGTGGATTTGCTGGTGTGTTTTGGGTCATTGTCCTGCTGCAGCACCCAAGATCGCTTCAGCTTGAGTTGACGAACAGATGGCTGGACATTCTCCTTCAGGATTTTTTGGTAGACAGTAGAATTCATGGTTCCATCTATCACAGCAAGCCTTCCAGGTCCTGAAGCAGCAAAACAACCCCAGACCATCACACTACCACCACCATATTTTACTGTTGGTATGATGTTCTTTTTCTGAAATGCTGTGTTACTTTTAACGCCAGATGTAAGGGGACACGCACCTTCCAAAAAGTTCAACTTTTGTCTCGTCGGTCCACAAGGTATTTTCCCAAAAGTCTTGGCAATCATTGAGATGTTTTTTTTTAGCAAAATTGAGACGAGCCTTAATGTTCTTTTTGCTTAAAAGTGGTTTGCGCCTTGGAAATCTGCCATGCAGGCCGTTTTTGCCCAGTCTCTTTCTTATGGTGGAGTCATGAACACTGACCTTAATTGAGGCAAGTGAGGCCTGCAGTTCTTTAGATGTTGTCCTGGGGTCTTTTGTGGCCTCTCGGATGAGTTGTCTCTGCGCTCTTGGGATAATTTTGGTCGGCCGGCCACTCCTGGGAAGGTTCACCACTGTTCCATGTTTTTGCCATTTGTGGATAATGGCTCTCACTGTGGTTCGCTGGAGTCCCAAAGCTTTAGAAATGGCTTTATAACCTTTACCAGACTGATAGATCTCAATTACTTTTGTTCTCATTTGTTCCTGAATTTCTTTGGATCTTGGCATGATGTCTAGCTTTTGAGGTGCGTTTGGTCTACTTCTCTGTGTCAGGTAGCTCCTATTTAAGTGATTTCTTGATTGAAACAGGTGTGGCAGTAATCAGGCCTGGGGGTGACTACAGAAATTGAACTTAGGTGTGATAAACCACAGTTAAGTTATTTTTTAACAAGGGGGGCAATCACTTTTTCACACATGGCCATGTAGATTTGGAGTTTTTTTTCTCCCTTAATAACGTAAACCTTCATTTAAAAACTGCATTTTGTGTTCAATTATGTTATCTTTGACTAATAGTTAACGGTTTTTGATGAGCAGAAACATTTAAGTGTGACAAACATGCAAAAGAATCAGAAATCAGGAAGGGGGCAAATAGTTTTTCACACCACTGTATATATATAGTATATATTTTTATTCTAGTATCTAGTATATAATTCTCTTTTTAAGGTCACTGGCGGTCGTATAAGCATTTCACTGCATATCGTACTGTGTATGACTGTGTATGTGACGAATAAAATTTGAATTTGAATCATTTACAGGCTTTAAATAAGGCTTTATGTAAAACGTACTGTTGTACTTCATCTCATTATACTGGGTGGATAGGTACCCCTCATGCCGGAGGGTGTCCGTACGGGTCAAGCAGATGGTCGAGAGTATATATATGCCTGGACACGGGGTGACTTTGAGCCAGCGTATCTCCGCGAATGTTGAGGCTAGAGAGCTGCGGGTGGGCTCGTTGGATTCCGGCAGACGAGCCCTACGAGACAAGCTAGGTCGCCCGGGTGTGGGTCACTTGGCGGCGGCGTGAGAGGAGTCCGACTCCCCGGGGTTAAGCCATAATATCTCCGCGGGCGTCGGGGGTAGAAAGCTGTGGCCGGAGCATGGCCTGCATGGCATTCCAGCGAACCCCCGTGTGAAATCTGGGGCCGATCCGACCGACGGGGGCCGAGATACGGGCGTCTGAACTTGGGGGGCCTGCCATGGCTCCATATTTAGAGCTCTGAATGTTTCCTGACGCATAATCTCAAGGTTCTCTTCCGAGCCTCCTCGAACTGATGGAGCTCGATTCGGCATCTGACACAGATCACCGAGTAGCAGTTACTTTGCAAATGGAGCTCTGGACCAGATTCATTGGCCTAGGTCAAGCATAAGAACGCACATATTCATAAGCGTCCCAATCAAATTATTTAAAAGATATGAATCATTTAGAACACAAATGAAAGCTCATAATGCCACCTTTACATCTTGGTATAACACAAATTAGTCAGACATTCTGTTCCTCTGAAATAGGCCTGAACGTCCAATGCACATTTGAGCTCTGAACCAGATTTATTGGCCTAGGTCAAGCATAAAAACGCACATATTCATAAGCATCCCAATCAAATTCTTTAAAAGATATATGTATCATTTACAGCACAAATGAAAGCTTAGATAGCCACCATTACATCATGGTATGACCCAAGTTAGTCAGACATTCTGTTCCTCTAAAATAGGCCTGAGTACACAATGCACATTTAACCTCAGATCCATGGGCCTAGGAGCAACTGAAAAACATCAATTCAACAGGCTGCCGATCAAATCCTTTAAAAGATATATTAACCATGGATGAACCACTAGAGCTCAAATTAACACTTAGAATCTACTTAGACACACAAGTCATGCCTTGTTAACTTCTTATTCACTGGCTTTTACAGTTAAGGGACTTAAGTCTAGAAGTTGGGTGTTTGAACTATCATATATTGAGAAGTTGGTCTCAACGAACTGCTGAAACTTGGAGTCATATTCAGGGCCTTTGCTGTTGTGTAAGAAAGACAAAACCAAGGATCTTAGTCCTTAGACTCCTTAGACATTATTCATTGGCATAAGAGCAGCCAAAAAAACACACAAATTCATAAGCGTCCCAATCAAATTCTTTAAAAGATATATGTATCATTTACAGGTCAAATGAAAGCTCAAAATGGAGTCTTTACAACAAACACCAAAAACAACAAAAAGAAAAAAACACAAAATAATAAAATTAAAAACAAAGCACAAAAACAAAAAAAATCAAAAGCCATTAAAAAATTACAGTGCACATTTGACACCTGAACTAGATCCATGGGCCTAAGAGCAGCTGAAAGACGCATTAATTCACAATCTCCCAATCAAATTATTTTTAAAACATGTACGAATCATTTAGAACGCAAATGAAAGCTCAGAATGCCACCTTTACATCTTGGTATAAAACAAGTTAGTCAGACATTCTGTTCCTCCGAAATAGGCCTGAACGTCCAATGCACATTTGAGCTCTGAACCAGATTCATTGGCCTAAGAGCAGCCAAAAAAAACACACAAATTCATAAGCGTCCCAATCAAATTCTTTAAAAGATATATGTATCATTTACAGCACAAATGAAAGCTTAGATAGCCACCATTACATCATGGTAGTCATGGTTCTTATTGACTGGCTTTTACAGTTAAGGGACTTAAGTCTAGAAGTTGGGTGTTTGAACTATCATATATTGAGAAGTTGGTCTCAACGAACTGCTGAAACTTGGAGTCATATTTAGGGCCTTTGCTGTTGTGTAAGAAAGACAAAACCAAGGATCTTAGTCTTCGGGAACGCAGCAAACGTCATTGCGATTGAAAATGAGACGTCGGCCGGCTCGACCTCAATAACCTCAAATTAACATCTTGGTATAACCCAAGTTAGTCAGACATTCTGTTCCTCCGAAATAGGCCTGAACGTCCAATACACATTTGAGCTCTGAACCAGATTCATTGGCCTAGGTCTCGCATAAAAACGCACAGATTCATAAGCGTCTCAATCAAATTCTTTAAAAGATATACAAATCGTTTAGGACACAAATGAAAGCTCATAATGCCACCTTTACATCTTGGTATGAAACAAATTAATCAGCCATTCTGTTCCTCTGAAATAGGCCTGAACGTCCAATGCACATTTGAGCTCTGAACCAGATTTACTGGCCTAGGTGAAGCATAAAAACGCACATATTCATAAGCGTCCCAATCAAATTATTTAAAACATACATGAATCATTTAGAACTCAAATGAAATCTTAGAATGTCACCTTTAAGGGTTGGTATAGCACACGTTAGTCAGACATTCTGTTCCTCCGAAATAGGCCTGAACGTCCAATGCACATTTGAGCTCTGAACCACATTCATTGGCCTAGGTGAAGCATAAAAACGCGTGTATTCATTAGCGTTCCCATCACATTCTTTAAAAGATACATGATTCATTTAGAACACAAATGAAAGCTCATAATGCCACCTTTACATCTTGGTATAACACAAGATAGTCAGACATTCTGGTCCTCCGAAATAGGCCTGAACGTCCGATGCACGTTTGAGCTCTGAACCAGATTCATTGGCCTTGGTGAAGCATGAAAACAGGTGTATTCATAAGCGCTGCAGTCAAATTCCTGGTCTCGAATGAGCGGGGGCCCCAGGGGCCCCAAACTGACATTTTGTTTTTATGTGATATCTGATAGGCCTGAGGGGTCCTGAGTGGCCCCTGAAATTCTCGAAAATATGGAAAATACTGTTTAAGATTTTCCCATTTCACACCATTTCAAACTGACCTGAGAAAGCTGACAACTAACATGATCACCTGGAGCAAGGCATCAGTGGTATAAACATCACTATTAATGAAAAACATACATTTTAATCCATTGCAAGGGGTTTTATGGAGATGTACCCAGATAAGGCACTAAAAGGTGATCCAACACAAAACCTAGTCAAGTTTTCTGTACATACAAACAGGTGACACATTAAAGCGCCCGGGGGGGCCCTTGACCAAAAAAAGCTTCATAATGGAAATATAATACGTTTTCTGTGGTCTGTGGGACATGCCGAGGTGAGTTCGAGTGGTTTCGGCCCCTACGTGGCCCCAGAAAAAAGTTCGCTCAGGAAGGTGCTACGGCCTTGGGATTCAGGATCCTGGATGACACGGCCTCCGTGAGCTCCCTGGTTAAATTTGGAGTCGCAACTCCATTCTTTGGGAAAATCCAAGAATTTTTTACACTGAAGGGTCTCGTATTGAGAAGCCGGTCCAATTAACATTGCTGTACTGAGATCCTGGTCTTGAATGAGCAAGGGGGCCCCCGGTGACTCAACGTTTTGATAAGTTCCCAGGGTTGAGTAGACATATCTCCAGGGCCGTTGGGATTACAGGGGTGGGAGAGGGCTCATTGGATTCGTCTCGATGAGCCCTACAAGGCTGTACTAGGGATCCTCGGGGTGGGGCGCTTTGGCTGGCCGGTAGGTGGCGTGCAACTTCCCGGTGTTGGGGCTCCCGAAGATTTTCGGGCATATCTCCGCGGCCGTTGATGCTAGAGAGCTGGGCGAGGGCTCGTTGGATTGCGCCAGACGAGCGCTACGAGGGACGCTAGGGTTCCCGTGTGTGGGTCGCTCAGGGGCGGCGTGAGAGGCGGCCGACTCCCCGCGGGTAAGCCGTAATATCTCCGCGGCCGTCTGGGCTAGAAAACTGGGGCCAGAGCATGCACTGCAGGGAATTCCAGTCAATCCCCTGGTGAAATCTGAGGCCGATCTGACTGACGGTGACTGAGATACGGGTGTCCGAATTCGGGGGGCCTGGCCATGGCTCCATAAGGAGAGCTCTGAATGTATCCTGACGCCTCTTCCGAGCCTCTTCGAACTGATGGAGCTCGATTCCGCATCTGACACAGATCACTGAGTAGCAATTACTTTGAAAATGGAGCTCTGAACCAGGCCTGAACGTCCAATGCACATTTGAGCTCTGAACCAGATTCATTGGCCTAAGAGCGGCCGAGAAACGCACGTATGCATAAGCGCCCCAGTCAAATTCTTTAAAAGATACATGATTCATTTAGAACACAACTGAAAGCTGAGAATGTCACCATTACATCTTGGTATAACACAAGGTAGTCAGACATTCTGCACCTCCGAAATAGGCCTGAACGTCCGATGCACATTTGAGCTCTGAACCAGATTCATTGGTCTAGGTGAAGCATAAAAACGGGTGTATTCATAAGCGTCCCAATCAAATTCTTTCAAAGGTACATGATTCATTTAGATCACAAATGAAAGCTCAGAATGTCACCTTTACACCTTGGTATAACACAAGTTAGTCAGACATTCTGCACCTCCGAAATAGGCCTAAACGTCCGATGCACGTTTGAGCTCTGAACCAGATTCATTGGCCTACGAGCGGATGAGAAACGCACGTATTCATAAGCGTTCCAATCAAATTCTTTAAAAGATACATGATTCATTTGGAACACAAATGAAAGCTCAGAATGTCACCTTTACATCTTGGTATAACACAAGTTAGTCAGACATTCTGCACCTCCGAAATAGGCCTGAACGTCCGATGCACGTTTGAGCTCTGAACCAGATTCATTGGCCTACTGTAGGTGAAGCATAAAAATGGGTGTATTCATAAGCGTCCCAAACAAATTCTTTCAAAGGTACATGATTCATTTAGAACACAAATGAAAGCTCAGAATGTCCGCTTTACATCTTGGTATGACACAAGTTAGTCAGACATTCTGGTCCTCCGAAATAGGCCTGAAAGTCCGATGCACATTTGAGCTCTGAACCAGATTCATTGGCCTAGCTGAAGCATAAAAACGGGTGTATTCATAAGCGTCCCAATCAAATTCTTTCAAAGGTACATGATTCATTTAGAACACAAATGAAAGCTCAGAATGTCCCCTTTACATCTTGGTATAACAGAAGTTAGTCAGACATTCTGCACCTCCGAAATAGGCCTGAACGTCCGATGCACGTTTGAGCTCTGAACCAGATTCATTGGCCTAGGTGAAGCATAAAAACGGGTGTATTCATAAGCGTCCCAATCAAATTCTTTAAAAGGTACATGATTCATTTAGAACACAAATGAAAGCTCAGAATGTCACCTTTACATCTTGGTTTAACACAAGTTAGTCAGACATTCTGGTCCTCCGAAATAGGCCTGAACGTCCGATGCACGTTTGAGCTCTGAACCAGATTCATTGGCCTACGAGCGGATGAGAAACGCACGTATTCATAAGCGCCCCAATCAAATTCTTTAAAAGATACATGATTAATTTAGAACACACATGAAAGCTCAGAATGTCACCATTACATCTTGGTATAACACAAGTTTGTCAGACATTTTGTACCTCCGAAATAGGCCTGAAAGTCCGATGCACATTTGAGCTCTGAACCAGATTCATTGGCCTAGGTGAAGCATAAAAACGTGTGTATTCATAAGCGTCCCAATCAAATTCTTTAAAAGATATATGTATCATTTACAGCACAAATGAAAGCTCATAATGCCACCTTTACATCTTGGTATAACACAAGTTAGTCAGACATTCTGTTCCTCTGAAATAGGCCTGAACGTCCAGTGCACGTTTGAGCTCTGAACCAGATTCATTGGCCTAAGAGCAGCCAAAAAAACACACAAATTCATAAGCGTCCCAATCAAATTCTTTAAAAGATATATGTATCATTTACAGCACAAATGAAAGCTTAGATAGCCACCATTACATCATGGTATGACCCAAGTTAATCAGCCATTCTGTTCCTCTGAAATAGCCCTGAGTACACAATGCACATTTAACCTCAGATCCATGGGCCTAGGAGCAACTGAAAAACATCAATTCAACAGGCTGCCAATCAAATCCTTTAAAAGATGTATTAACCATGGATGAACCACTAGAGCTCAAATTAACACTTAGAATCTACTTAGACACACAAGTCATGCCTTGTTAACTTCTTATTGACTGGCTTTTATAGTTAAGGGACTTAAGTCTAGAAGTTGGGTGTTTGAACCATCATATACTGAGAAGTTGTTCTCAACGAACTGCTGAAACTTGGAGTCATATTTAGGGCCTTTGCTGTTGTGTAAGAAAGACAAAACCAAGGATCCTAGTCCTCGGCTACGCAGCAAACGTCATTGCGTTTCGAAATTTGTCATCGGCTGGCTCGACCTCAATAACTTATATTGGGTTATCTCACATTAACAGCACCTTGGATTAGAGTCTTCATGAAGCCAATACAGATCATGGGTGGCAGATATATCTCAACAGTAACTGTTCTAAGGAGATTATTGCATATTTTGGACACCTGCGGCATAGCTTTACAATGTAGAAATAATCAGGAATGACCATGGAGGTAGGAAGTGATCCCAAACTTGAGTGTAGTGCATACTTTTCTACCACACATCAGTAATAACAAAAACTCAGTTGTGTCAATATGAACTTTTATTCAACAAAAGACCTTATAGGCCTAATAAAACAAAACACAAAACTTTTTGAGCCTGCCAAATCACCCATCTTTTTTTCCTTCAATATTAACTTTTTTCCCAACAAAAAAACCTTAAAGTCCTCATAAAACAAAGCACAAAACATTTGCCACAGTCCTGCCAAATTACCATTTATGTCCCCCCTCCCTTCTGTTCTTTTACAAACCTCCTACAAGTCCTTCCTTATCCTCGGTTCCCTTTTTCTCCAAAACCTCCTCTTGTATGTCTTCTTCTCCTCCTCGTCCTGCTTCACCCTGGGCTTCTCCTCCTCGTCCTTCATCTTTACTCCCCTCCTTCATCTCTGCTCCTGTTCTTTCTCCTGCTTCACCGTGGGCTTCTCCTCCTCGTCCTTCATCTTTACTCCCCTCCTTCATCTCTGCTCCTGTTCTTTCTCCTGCTTCTCCCAGGGCTCCTTCATTTTGAGAAGATAATGATTGAAATTGATCATGTGTATCCAAAGTGTTTACACTTGACAAAAACCTGAGGTATTTTGCTGTTAAAAAAAAAGAAATTTAACTTTATTTGTAAAGTTTAATGCTGTAATTTGCAATTACCAGATGTTTGGGAGCTGGCTTCAAAGAGACTTGACTGATGAAATATCAGCCTCTTCGCCCTACTGGTTTTTGATGAGTGACCTTCCAGGACACTTGCTGTTCCTGGGCTTACGAAGGTCTCCTGCATCTGAGTGAAAAAAATAAAAAATAAATCCAAAGAAGAGCTCAAAATATAGTTCTTGTTGCTAATAAACTTCTAACTGGAGTAAACTAGGGTGCTCTTACACCAATAGGGACTCGAACTGCGAACCTTTGATTCTGTGGCGAAAGATGAAAGAACTGTTTAAGCATTCTACATTTCACACATTGATTCATAGTTCAAAGTTGTGAAAATAACACTGTTTATCTCCAACAATGGCAAAGATCCAAATTCTAAACAATATACATGTTTCAGTTTTAATTATTACTGCTTTTTTTTAATACACACATCTCACTCACATACCTTGGGAGTTTTTAGCATCACCGGATTCATCGGTACAATTGCTGTATGCAGTTTGAAATGTGGAGCTCGTCTAGTCTTCTTACCCTGTCAAAATACCGCCCAGTTTTGTGTTTATAGTCAGGGTTAAATCAAACTGACAAATATGGACTGTACCTCTAAATTTACCAGCTCTTACCAACATTACAAATGACCAACTTCAACTGAAACTCACCTCTCTTTGCAGGACCATTTGGCTCCCTTGCTTCTCCTCCTCTTCTGAGTCATTTTCTGAATCAGCTGGTGTATCTTCACTTGAGCTCAGGATAACATTCTAAAAAAAAAGTTGAAATGCATTTTGTTAATTTTGGATAAAAAGATTTATTTACATTTTTTATAGCACTTATAAATATGTAAAAATATGTCAGGAGCAAAGATCGTGGACTGCGGAGATGGGTCCAGGAGCAGGTCGTGAGCCCCTTAAGATCTCCTGTTACGCCGCAGTTGTGAGAGCGGAGGCGTGGGAGCCGAGCAGTGAGATCCGTAGGGTTGCAGTAATCGGGAGACGAGAAAACGGGAAATGAGAAAACAAAGCGAGGTCAATAATGTGAAAAACATGAAACGAAACGCGAGAATATTGAGGTGAAGAAACGCACAATAATCTGGTGAAGAAAGAGCATGCAGCACTTCCTTTTAACCAGAGGAAAATCAGCGCCGGATGAGAAACTGGTGTGCAGATGGGGCGGTCCGTGGCGTGGGAAATGACGTGACAGCGTGGAAAAACAAGCCCGCATGGTGAAGAGCATGACAGCGTGGGAACGGAAATGTCAAAAGGCAGAGGCGGTCTTTGATAGGCTCCAGGACCCCCGCAACCCAGTATACAGGATAAAGCTGTATAGACGATGAGCGAGTGATGTGTTAAGGCGCTGAAAGAGCTCACCATTCTTCTACGTTTTTTCTTAACATTTTTTGTGCCCCTCTGCCTCACTGGCTCCTCCTCCACTTCTGAATCGTCCTCCGAATTTTCCTCTGGTTTCCAGTCATCTGACCCATTGTCTTCAGAGGAGCTCACTACCTGTTTAGACAGATTTATCTAATTTTAGTTTGAGAGATTCTGGAACGTGTGGAAGCATTGAAGCTTGTTTTTTTTGGATACAGCTTTCATATTGAACAGTCCCCCACTAATCATCTTTCCCATGCTCTTTAGAAGAGATCATTAGTTTTTAAACAAATTAAAGGAGGACTAAAAGGGCTGAAAATGATCAACTTACCTGCGTTTGCTGTTTTGGCCGCACAATTTCTTTCTTCTTGCGCAGCTTGCTCACTTTTCGTGGCACCTGTTCCATCTCTTCTGAATCCGTTAGAGACTCACCTGCACCATCTTTAGTGGACAAGCTTACCTTCTGTTTACAAAAAAAAAAAAAAAAAAATACTTGTTCATTTGGATTTAATCACCTTTTGTTAAAAGCGCTAAAAGCGCCTCGGACCAAGGTCATTGTCTTAAAGCAGCTTCACAAAATGAGAAGAACTTCATGTGATGCGGAAAAACCTTTTTTTTTGTTGTAGGCTCCTCCGGTGCTGAAGTCTCCAGGTCCTCCTCTTCCTCACCTTCTTCCTCTGAAGTGGCGACTTCCTCCACATTGTGGCGAGATGATTCTTCTTTGCCCTCCTTGCTCCTTTTCCTCTTTTTTGCTGCATAGGTTGAAACTGCCAAAATAGACAGATATCTGCTCCGTAGAACTTCTTCTGCTGGTTCATCAGCTGTGCAAAACATTAGGGAAAATTAATATCATCCAATAGCCACTACGACATAATAGGTCTGCTATTAATTTAATGAAACTAACCTTGGTAAAACCTTTTGGCAGTATGTTCATCATGACACATAAAAGCTGCCACTTTCCTGTATGTTTTCGATCCCAGTTGCCGCTTAGCCTGGTAGAATATGGAAATCAGAATTACATGCACCTTTCACCATTCCAGACTATTAAAAAAAAAGACAAATCAGAAATTCCCTCACATAAGTAGCAACTGAAGAACGCAGCATGTTGAATGTGGGTGCAACTCCCAAATCAATAAATTCCCAGGCCTCCTTGAAATATTCAGTAAGTTTAAAAAGGACACCTCCAGAGGAACTATGAAAAAAAGTAGGTGCCTCCGAGCCTCCATCAACATGTCTCCGAATGTTGTTGTAGCGTACAAACCAGGCATATTCGTCCACTTTGAGGGGTATAGCTGCTTGCCCAAAGTACCTTTGTGTCTTGTGCTGTTCAACCTATTGAATCAAGAGCCATGATTTAACTTTTTTACAAACCAAATGAACGTGTATATATATATTTTTAGCACGCCCATACTTGCTTACACGAATGATACGGGCACCGTCCTTAGCTCTTTGTGCTGTCCGAACCTCTTCCGTAGTCATGTTGATTACGACACCCTTTCGGTGGCCAGTTATTGCAATAATGTACCCGGCCAGGAATCCAAAAAACAACTTTAATGCAGACACTTTTTCTGGTTGTTTCTCAAGTTTCTCTGTAAAAGCCAAAGCCAACACATAAGCTGTAGTGATGGTCTTTAAGGAACAGAAGAGCCACAAAGACCCGCCATATTCTATGCAAAATGGTCAACAACCAAGTCGTCCAACCCAGTTTGTATATGCAAGTCCCTATAATGTAAAAATCTGCATCCTTTATATTTACCTGCTTGGATATTTATGGATAGATACACACACCACTTTCATAAGATATTTGTTCCAATTACATAAAGAACAATGAGCAGAGCTCCCTACCAAGTGCTGCAGCAATATGTTCAGGAGCCGTCTCAATGAACAAATTGTGTTTCCTGGCATCAACAAGTCTATCTGAAATTATAAATACAATTCACTATACATGCATTTTTCTGTTAATGATGTGGTGTTAAGCAATAGAGGTAGAGTAACTTACCGGACTTTGATCGGCGCACTTTCAGCTGGTGTCCAACTACTTCCCGCCCAATGTCTCGTAGACGAGCCCTCAATTCCACCATGAGAGCGTTGATCGCTTTTTTCCCTAGTCTGACAGATGGTGGCGACATGTTTAAAATGTATTTCAGGAAAGCCACTACATCAAGCAAATACAACTTCTGGGTTGTTGGCTTTAACTGCCTTTCCTGAAGGTGTGCAACGAACCTGTGAAGTCAAGAACACAAATTAAGCCAGGTCTCCTACTCCGTTTGACATGGACATCTTCACAATTTAGTGGTTACTTGCAGACGCTACAATTTAGTACTTACGCGCGGACTCTACCATGGTTTGAAAGAAAAAGAAGATCAACGTTTGGAATTGCCTGGTCTGCCATGAATTCCAAAAAGTGGATGATATGGGTGGCTCGCTGTTTGGCATTTTCTCTTGTTTTTCTGCTTGGGTTTACACCTTCCACATGGCCCCTAAACTCTTCGACCAGTCTTACTAAAAATACACGAACATAAACCAAAGTAAATATAATTGACATCATTTGTCCGAGTTTTACAATCTGCAAAATGGTGCAATGTCACCCATCCTTCAGGTTTGGTAGTAATTATATTTAAAAAGTGTTATATTTACCATACTTGGGGGCTTTACTGGGTGAAAAGGGTTTTCTTCGTTTAAACCTAACTGCCTGAAATAATAAAATGTATATGTAAAGCAGATCTGTTAATTATGAAAAAAAAAATTTAAGTCTTGTATGTATCAGAGAAATAATACTCACATTTGAGCGACTGCTGGAACAATGTAGCACCTTTAGCTCATCGTTCCTTTCAATTTCAACTTTTAGCAGCTGTTTCACCACTTTCAGTTCTGCAAACAAAATCTGGCAGTTCCTGCAGCCAGGTGAAGGTGCCCTTAGCAGAGGATGTTTTCTTGTAAGTTTACAAGGTGTTGTCATCATACCTGAGGTGCCAGGCTCATTGGGAGATTCACTGGGAGACTGAGAAGGAGGAGGCCTTTTTGGCGTGGAATGTGTGCTGGGAGTCTCGATTTCAGAGTGAGAATGAGAAGGCTGGAGAAGGCTGGCATGCTCACTCTGGGCCTGATTAGAAGATGAAGCATGGCACACATGTGGCGTGGCTTGCTCACTGCAAGTTCTTCTGGCAGGAGAGGCAGCTTGGTTACCTGCTTCTAACTCCCTCCTGATGCCCTCTTCAACGGCTACATCATCCACCTCATCAAGGTGTGAGACCATTGGTGGTGTGGGCTTTGAAGCTCTCAGGAGTGCCAGTTCCCTTGTAATGTATCTATCTTTGGCTCTCTGGATGTAGAGCGTAATGATAGATTTCTGAAGATACAGATGTAATGTTTCAAGTTAATTATATGAGCACATTTTAAGGTTTGCCTACAAAGTGAATATAAATTAATAAATACAGCATTTCTGTTCCTACGTTGACTACACAAGACCAAAGTAAGGACCAGAGAGATGGGGGTGGGGGGGTTAACACTGTATTCAATAAAGCTGTGCACCACAGTATCATTTGATAGAAACTCAAAGTTGACCAAGTCCTCAGACTTTTTTTTACAAAAAGTGTCCCTTATTTGATCCATACTAAGACTGGATTATTAACTAAGTACCATCAGCCAAACACTTGGGAAGGGTTTTTTTTGTGTGTGAGGGGAGATTGGTCCAAGTATTGAAGAACTTCAAAAACATACCTCAAGATTGTGTATTTTTTGAAGGTGCTTGTCTAGTCTGTCCATGTGTTTAGCCTTACAGGTGTGCACTGGACAATCCAACTTGGCTTTAAAGCTGTATAATTAAAATAATTATCGTTTCAATTAGTTTTAAAACCGACATCTAAGCAAATGTAAAAGTTAAGCCAAGAAAATAGAAAACAGGATACTTACTGTCGGTGAGCAAGTTTGGACAAAAGAGCCAATTCTGTTGGATTAGTCACATTTTCTGTTGACCTTAAGTGCTGGATTACATTGACATAGACTAAGCCACAAATAGGACACTTATGTCCACCTGTTATGTCTATGCGCCTTGAAGACTTGGAGACAGTGGCAGTCTGTTGCCCTGCTTCTGATGATGTCCCGGGATGAACATCCACCACCTGCACATTAAAATATTTAACGTATCCACAAAATAGAAACATTTTCAGAATTTCTGCATCACATGACTATATTTTGTTTGTCCAAGTTTGCCGTTTCATTGCGTTTCATCAACTAAATTCTAATTCTAATTTTATTTGTCACGTACACAGTCATACACAGTACGATATGTGGTGAAATGCTTACACTACCGCCAGTGACCTTAAAAATAAAAGCTTAAACATAAAAGATAAATATGAATAAAGGAAATACGTTAGAAATAAAATTAACTAGTAAAATATACTGTACAAGTAAAATAAAATATACTGTACAAACAAGAACAAATATCAATATAATAATATAGAAATATAAAAGAAGAAAATAGAGACTAAAGTCTGTTCTGATTGCCACGTCTGTCCATCATGTCTAGCCTGCACGTGCTTGTGTTGTGTTTCTGATATACATGGGGGAACAATACATTGACAGCTATTAAATACTAACAAGAGAGTCGGGGAAAAGCTAACGCGTTACTCCGGAGTTAATGTGTTAACGACGGCATGCGCGCGTGCACAGGGATGCAGAATAGAGACTCATTAATAAGCTGTTAAAGGGTGTCGCAGTATTAACGACTTACTAACGATGTAACAACAGCGTGAAAACAGAGATATTAGTTTTAACCAAGTTATCAGAACACTATGCCTTTAAATTCTCACATATCGAGTTTTACATACAAGCTTTTAAAGTAATTAATAACACTACCTGCGCCATTACAGATATTAATGCATGCAGTTATCCTGCTTTTCTTACCTGAGCACTGACAGTTTCCTCCTCCATTGTTCAATTAAAATTACAGTCTGCCGTTTCAGTGCGCAAACGAAGAAAAAGTCCGTTCAGTTAAAGGGTCTGTCCACCAGGCCTTTCCTGCACGTGATATGTTGTGATCATGCCTCTAATAATTCAAATTCTAATTTTATTTGTCAATTGTCATTGTCACAAAGCAGCTTTACACATCAAAATAATTATTTAAGTTTGTATGAAATGTGATTGGTTATTTTTAAACAAGTGTTTTCTGCAAAGTAACAAATCCTTTCTTGGTGCTTGTTGTGTTTCAATTCAAGAAATATTTATTCATTTGCTGATTCACAACAGTCACATAAATGGTCACACTGCATTTTCTTGTTAAATGTTTCACTATACTGTGCAGACACTGGGCTTAAATGGCAACTCTAGTTCTTTATTTTTTTGCTTAGTATTTTTTCTTCTTTAATACAGGCTTATTCATTAGAACAAGTTATTACAGAGATATATTCAGACGAGGTGTTTTTTCTATCATGTTTTATGTAATGAAACCAATTTTGTTGGTCATCCAAAAAATTATCATTGTTGGACTTTTTTTTGGGTGCATTTAATGTTTTTTTTTTGGTGTGAAAAGCATATTTCTTAAGTGCTTGTAAAGGTAACCCTAGGGATAGCTATGTTGGATATGTGCAAAACATCAAAGTCATTAAAACAGAGAATTATCTGTGTCCACTATTTTCATGTCATTGTAACAATTAAAACAGGTTACCCATGAAAACGAAATTATCATATTTAAGTCCTTTGCTGTTGTGTAAGCAAGACAACCAAGTATCCTACTCCTCAGCTACGTATCAGTTGTGTTTTTGCACTTTTATAGTTTAGGGACTTAAGTCTAGAAGTTGGGTGTTTGAACTATCATATATTGAGATGTTGGTCTCAACGAACTGCTGAAACTTGGGAGTCATATTTAGGGACTTTGCTGTTGTGCTAGAACCAAGGATCATTTTAACTTTATATGATGAAGTTTTAAAATAAATTTGAAAGAAATAATAATAATAATAATAATAATAATAATTGTTATTTATATACTGTATCGCCTTTCTGGAGCTCAAGGACACTTTACAATGAGTAGAAAGCAGTCAATAAACAGGCCAAAAAATATATATAATTAGACTTTAAAACATTTAAATCACCCAACATCTCAGTATAAAACCCAACATGTCCATACAAGGCCCTTTAACAATTTAAGCAGGATAATGATAAAGATTTGGTTAGCTAATTGTCTCCTATGATGGGTGGCCCCCACGGTCCCAACATGGAAATTTATTACATGCGAGTGTTCACTCATGACACAAGCCATGACACCCAATCTTCAAAACAAAGGATCCATCGGTGAAGCAGGACAAGCAGACGTTTTGGAGAAGGAGTGATTAGACTTTATTGTAGTGAATGTGAAAACAAAGAATTAAAGATGTATCAGCCAATTCATTTTGGTGTGTCTTGAGGTTTTTTGTTGAATACAAGTTCATATTGAGTTGAATAACTGATGTGTATGAAAGCATGTAAAGTTGGACTAACTTCTGTGTGAGAGTTCAAACACCCAACATCTAGAGTTAAGTTCCTTAACTATAAAAGCCAGTGAATCCCAGTAAAGCCAATTTGACTGTGTACAAACCCAATATGGTCATAACAGATCTTCATCCTGCTTAAATGGTAGGGCATTGTACAGGCATGTTGGATGATTTAAACATTTTATATTCTAAATCCATGTCTTTAAATTTAAATTCATATGGTTATTTTAGGTATATATAAATGAATCAACTTATTTACTTTCTTCTCACTGTCTTATTAGAAATTTTGGATCACAAATATTTGCGACAATTTTTCAACTTTCTCCAATGACTATAGTGACCATAGAAAAATGCAAAGCATTCAGAACACCTTTTCTGGGGTCACTGGACAATACAAATCACAATGACGGCATCAGTTTAACTCGAATTATTTAATTGTCTGCTGTGAGTTTATTATTTTTTTTTACACAAACGCTTCAGTGGCTCATTTTACGAAATCAGTGTTTCCTGCATGGACAACACAAGCACTTGCTAGCTGCACATGATGGACAGATGCAGCAGCCAATCAGAACAGACTTGTTAGTTTGCAGACTGCATGATCACAACACAAGCACGTGTAGGTGAGGCCTGGTGGACAGACCCTTTAACTGAACGGACTTTTTCTTCGTTTGCGCACTGAAACGGCAGACTGTAATTTTAATTGAACAATGGAGGAGGAAACTGTCAGTGCTCAGGTAAGAAAAGCAGGATAACTGCATGCATTAATATCTGTAATGGCGCAGGTAGTGTTATTAATTACTTTAAAAGCTTGTATGTAAAACTCGATATGTGAGAATTTAAAGGCATAGTGTTCTGATAACTTGGTTAAAACTAATATCTCTGTTTTCACGCTGTTGTTACATCGTTAGTAAGTCGTTAATACTGCGACACCCTTTAACAGCTTATTAATGAGTCTCTATTCTGCATCCCTGTGCACGCGCGCATGCCGTCGTTAACACATTAACTCCGGAGTAACGCGTTAGCTTTTCCCCGACTCTCTTGTTAGTATTTAATAGCTGTCAATGTATTGTTCCCCCATGTATATCAGAAACACAACACAAGCACGTGCAGGCTAGACATGATGGACAGACGTGGCAATCAGAACAGACTTTAGTCTCTATTTTCTTCTTTTATATTTCTATATTATTATATTGATATTTGTTCTTGTTTGTACAGTATATTTTATTTTACTTGTACAGTATATTTTACTAGTTAATTTTATTTCTAATGTATTTCCTTTATTCATATTTATCTTTTATGTTTAAGCTTTTATTTTTAAGGTCACTGGCGGTCGTGTAAGCATTTCACCACATATCGTACTGTGTATGACTGTGTACGTGACAAATAAAATTAGAATTTGAATTTAGTTGATGAAACGCAATGAAACGGCAAACTTGGACAAACAAAATATAGTCATGTGATGCAGAAATTCTGAAAATGTTTCTATTTTGTGGATACGTTAAATATTTTAATGTGCAGGTGGTGGATGTTCATCCCGGGACATCATCAGAAGCAGGGCAACAGACTGCCACTGTCTCCAAGTCTTCAATGCGCATAGACATAACAGGTGGACATAAGTGTCCTATTTGTGGCATAGTCTATGTCAATGTAATCCAGCACTTAAGGTCAACGGAAAATGTGACTAATCCAACAGAATTGGCTCTTTTGTCCAAACTTGCTCACCGACGGTAAGTATCCTGTTTTCTATTTTCTTGGCTTAACTTTTACATTTGCTTAGATGTCGGTTTTAAAACTAATTGAAACGATAATTATTTTAATTATACAGCTTTACAGCCAAGTTGGATTGTCCAGTGCACACCTGTAAGGCTAAACACATTAACAGACTAGACAAGCACCTTCAAACCATACACAATCTTGAGGTATGTTTTTGAAGTTGGTCTCTACGTGTTTGTTTGGGGAGGTAGCTCTAAACCTAACATCGCCGTTAAAGATTCCTGTGTCCAGCTCTGCATTCTTTTTTTTTTATTAACAGGGGTTTACATAGAAGCTAAGATTTAAGTTATGTGTTGATCTGAGGATTGGGATAAACATGTTCTATCTATCAAATGATACTGTGGTGCACAGCTTTAGTGAATACAGTGTTAAAACCTCCAGACAATAAAGGTGTAAACATGTTGAACCAGAGATGTTGGATATGTTTTAATTGAACAGCTTAGTTTTCTTATTTTATTTGAAGACAGCCTTTTGTGCTCCTTACTTTGGTTTTGTGTAGTCAACTTAGAATCAGAAATGCTGTATTTATTTATATATGCTCACTCTGTAGGCAAGTTTTTAAATGTGCTCAAGTGATTAACATTACATCTGTATTTTCAGAAACTTACCATTACACTCTACCTGCAGAGAGCCAAGGACATATACATTACAAGGGAACTGGCACTCCTGAGAGCTTCAAAGCCCACACCACCAATGGTCTCACACCTTTGTTGGATGGGTGATGTAGCAGTTGAAGAGGGCATCAGGAGGGAGTTAGAAGCAGGTAACCAAGCTGCCTCTCCTGCAGCCTCCTTTGATTCTGATATGACTGCTGTGTGCAGTTCTCCACCTGCCAGTGAGCACGCCGCCCCAGATATGTGTCGTCCCCCAAAATCGTCTAGTGAGGCTGACAGTGGGCACACCACAACGAGCACGCTGTCTCCCTCGAAATCGTCTAGTGAGGCTCACAGTGGGGACACCTCCACAAGCATGCTTCCTCGCCCGAAATCGTCTAGTGAGCCTCACAGTGAGGACGCCTCCACGAGCATGCTTCCTCCCCCAAAATGGTCTAGTGAGGCTCACAGTGGGGACGCCACCACGAGCATGCTGTCTCCCCCGAAATCCTCTAGTGAGGCTCACAGTGGGGACACCACCACGAGCATGCTGTCTCCCCCGAAATCCTCTAGTGAGGTTCACAGTGGGGACGCCACCACGAGCATGCTGTCTCCCCCGAAATCGTCTAGTGAGGCTCACAGTGGGGACACCACAACGAGCACGCTGTCTCCCTCGAAATCGTCTAGTGAGCCTCACAGTGGGGACGCCACCACGAGCATGCTGTCTCCCCCGAAATCGTCTAATGACGCTCACAGTAGGCATGCCAGCATCGAGACTCCTTGTGCACATTCCACTCCAAAAAGGCCTCCTCCTTCTCAGTCAAGAAGAAGACGTCCTCTGCTAAGGGCACCTCGACCTGGCTGCAGGAACTGCCAGATTTTGTTTGCAGAACTAAAAATGGTGAAACAGCTGCTCAAGGTTGATATCAAAAGGAATGATGAGCGTAAGCAGCTACATTCTTCAACATATAGCTCAAATGTGAGTATTATTTCTCTGATACATACAAGACTTAAAAAAATAAATACATACATGATTAACAGATCTGCTTTACATCTACTTTTTATTATTTCAGGCAGTTAGGTTTAAACGAAGAGAAGCCTTTTCACCCAGTAAAGCCCCCAAGTATGGTAAATATAACACTTTTTAAATATAATTATTACCAAACCTGAAGGATGGGTGACATTGCATCATTTTGCAGATTGTAAAACTCGGACAAATGATGTCAATTATATTTACTTTGGTTTATGTTCGTGTATTTTCAGTAAGACTGGTCGAAGAGTTTAGGGGCCATGTGGAAGGTTTAAACCCAAGCAGAAAAACAAGAGAAAATGCCAAACAGCGAGCCACCCATATCATCCACTTTTTGGAATTCATGGCAGACCAGGCAATTCCAAACGTTGATCTTTTTTTTCTTTCAAACCACGGTAGAGTCCGCGCGTAAGTACTAAATTGTAGTGTCTGCAAGTAACCACTAAATTGTGAAGATGTCCGTGTCAAACGGAGTAGGAGACCTGGCTTAATTTGTGTTCTTGACTTCACAGGTTCGTTGCACACCTTCAGGAAAGGCAGTTCAAGCCAACAACCCAGAAGTTGTATTTGCTGGATGTAGTGGCTTTCCTGAAATACATTTTAAACACGTCACCACCATCTGTCAGACTCGGGAAAAAACAGATCAACACTCTCATGGTGGAATTGAGGGCTCATCTAAGAGACATTGGGCGGGACATATATGGACACCAGCTGAAAGTGCGCAGATCAAATTCCGGTAAGTTACTCTACCTCTATTGCTTAACACCACATCGTTAACAGAGGAATGCATGTATAATGAATTGTACTTATAATTTCAGACAGACTTGTTGATGCCAGGAAACAATTGGAACAAATATCCTATGAAAGTGATTATATACAGTATACACTTGTGGGGAAGTGGGGAAAGATAAAGGATGCAGTTTTTTACATTATAGTGATTTACACATTCAAATTGGGCTTGCAGTTATGTGGTGTTCTGACAACTAGGATGTCTTCCAATTTCTATAGATGTCAGGGTGAATACAGAGATCAACCATATTGCAAATGTATAATGCCCAGCTCTGGGTTATGGTCTTCAGGTTTTCATATTACAGAATATATGTAGACAATGGGTTTTTATGTATGGGTTTTATGGCTATTCTGTCATAGCGGCTATCAGATTGTATTCATTTACCTTATTGCTTTGCACAGCTGATGAACCAGCACGGGAAGTATTCCGGAGCAGAGACTGTTCTGTTTTGGACGTTTCAACATGTCCAGCAAAGACGAGGAAAATGAGCAAAGAGGGCAAAAAAGCACATGTGCCGCGAAAAACACGAAAAACAAAACAGCAAACGCCGGTAAGTTGATCATTTTCAGCGCTTTTAGTCCTCCTTTAATTTGTTTAAAAACAAATGATCTCTTCCTAAGAGCATGGGGAAGATGATTAGTGGGGGACTGTTCAATATGAAAGCTGTCTTTAAAAGAAACAAGCGTCAATGCTTCCACACATTCTAGAATCTCTCAAACTAAAATTAGATAAATCTAATGATTTTTGAAGTGATTCATTTTTAACAAACGTTAGTAAAGAACCTGTAAATTTGGAGGTACAGTCCATATTCACAGAACTGGGTGATCTATTTTGCCAGGATAAGAGAACTTTGAGCCCATCTCCATGTCTCCAGCTGAATACAGCCATTGTTCGAGTGAATCCGGTCACTTACAAAACATCTGAGGTATGAATGAGTGACAAGATATGTATTTAGAAATAAGTAAAACACACTAATTTGTATATACCGTTACAGTAAAGGCACTTACTTTTTAGAATTTAGATATATTCCATTGCATGTTGGTGATAAAAGGTGCTTGTGGGTATGTCACAAAATCCAGAAAACCTGTATAAATGTGTGATCTGTAGAATACTGAAACAATTATTTCCTCTTTCCCCACAGAATCAGAGAATTGCTGTTCAAGTCCCTCCTGGTGTAAGAGCACCCTAGTTTACCCCAGTTACAACTAAAAGTATATAAGCAACAATAACTAATATATATTTTGAGCTCTTGATTTTATTTATTTATTTATTTATTTTCAGATGCAGCAGGTCTACATAAGCCCAGGAACTGCAAATATCCTTCGAAATAATCCAATAGTTGTGCGTGATGGAACCAGTAAGGTGAAGAGGAAGCTATTTCCTCAGTCAAGTCCCTTTGAACTGACCTCACCAACATCGGGTAATTGAAAACTGAGTTATGGTGAAGTACAGTAATTAAATTTTTACTAGTAAAGTTGACTTTCTATTATATTGTTTAAGGCCACAGCAAAAGACTTCAGGTTTGCTCTACATCTGTGCAGACGATCATCTTCGGTAAATATATAATTCAATTCAATTCAATTTTATTTGTATAGCGCTTTTAGCAATTGTCATTGCCTCAAAGCAGCTTTACACAATCAAAAGAATTATTTAAGTTTGTATGGAATGTGAATGCGTATGAATCAAAATGGTCAGTTTGTCCCTGGTGAGCAAGCCCGAGGGCGACAGTGGCAAGGAAAAACTCCCTGAGATGGTGATAGGAAGAAACCTTGAGAGGAACCAGACTCAACAGGGAACCCATCCTCATTTGGATGAAAAAAAAACAACATATATAACAACATATATATACAGTATAACAATGTCAATTGTAAATTCTTTGAAATTTGTCATCTATAATCAATGATTATCTTCTCAAAATAAAGGATCCATGGGTGAAGCAGGACAAGGAGGAGAAGCAGTTCTAACGGAGGAGGTTGTGGAGAAAAAGGGGAGTGAGGGTGAAGGACGAGGAGGAGAAGCAGTCCTAATGGAGGAGGTTGTGGAGAAAAAGGGGAGTGAGGGTGAAGGACGAGGAGGAGAAGCAGTCCTAATGGAGGAGGTTGTGGAGAAAAAGGGGAGTGAGGGTGAAGGACGAGGAGGAGAAGCAGTTCTAACGGAGGAGGTTGTGGAGAAAAAGGGGAGTGAGGGTGAAGGACGAGGAGGAGAAGCAGTCCTAATGGAGGAGGTTGTGGAGAAAAAGGGGAGTGAGGGTGAAGGACGAGGAGGAGAAGCAGACATGGAGGAGTTTTTTTTTGAGGACAGTGACTTTATGCTTTATTTGTGTGAAGGTGAATAAGAACAAAGTAGAGGATTAAAGATACGGGAGGAGGCTTTGGAGAAGGAGATAGAACTAATTCGAGAATAAACTTTGTGTGATGAAAAAGAAAATAAAAGTTTGTAAATTGTATGGAAAAAAAAATCTTTGAAAGTGCAATTCTTTGACTTTGTGGGGAAAGAGGAAAGAATTGTTTTGGTATTCTACAGATCACATATTTATATACAAGTTTTCTGGATTTTGTGACGTGCACACAAGCACCTTTTATCACCAACATACAAGGGCAAAGATACAAATTCTAAATCTAAATGTGTTTTCAGTTTGATTTATTTTATATATAAAAATGTCACTCTCCTACCTCGGATGTTTTGTGTGATAAGATTCACAATTCACTGGAACAGGGTCTCTATTCAGTTGGAGACACTGAGCTGGGCTCATCATATCCTAACCGTTTCTGAGCTCACTGGGTTTTACAGTTAAGGAACTTAAGTCTAGAAGTTGGGTGTTTTGAACTATTGTATACTGAGTAGTTGGTCTCAATGAACTGCTGAAATTGGTTGAAACTAAAACTAACCTGCCTCAAACTGCCTAACCTGTCTAAACTCAGCTCTTGTTCCCTGTTAGTGGGTGAACAGTCCAACGCTTGGTGAATTCTGCTTTATAATCATTGAATTGACATCAAAGGGTAACATTTCTGACACCACCCGAAAATCAAGAGTTTAGCTAAAGTTTGTTAGATACTTTTCCTTTGGCGGTCTCAAACCAACAACCTTTTGGTTAATAGCTGAGCACATTAACAAACTGCACCACAAGGAATGAGTTGCAGTAAGTATGGCATCGGTGTGGAGGCCTCACAGGGACATTTGTTCCAATAACTGTTACAGCTGCTCAGAGGCAATACAGGTCACTTTATGCAGTTCTGTGCAAAATAGTCCAGTGCAAGGAAACAAGTTGCAGGTCAGTTACAGGAAGCATCACAGCAGTTCAGACTTTTGACCGTCTTTGCATCATAAAGGATCACTAAAATATTTTGCAGATGAATCAATTTAACTAGAGAACCAACATTAAAAATGATGAAGTGTGATTGTTTTTTTGTTTTGTTTTTTGTCTGATTTTAAAAGCCATAGCACAGGGGGGGAAACAAGCAGACATGAAGGACTTGAGCAGTCAAAGGCCTAAAAAAATACATGCAAAACCAAACTAATCAAATCAAAAGGGCCAAATGAGAAAAATAAATTGTATTGTTTTCCTTTACCTGAACTTCTATAACAGATATTGCAGGCCCTTGTGTTGTTTTTTATACATTAAGTGGAGATACACTTAAATGCCCTACTACATTTGCTAATAATGATTGATAATGCAACATTCATGTAACAAAGATGAAAAACCAACTGATGTATGTTTGGGAGCAAAATTAGCCATTTTAGCTCTAGGGTTAGCCATCCTAGCTCAGGAATTCAGGAGAGTCTCAACAGCACCCTTAGCTAAGTCCAGATACATTGGGCCCAGGTGGAAACGCTGTTCATAGAGGCAGACGTGTCTATCATGCTAAGGCTAAATCAGTTACACAAGTGTACTCAACAGTTTTTATATTTGCTGTAAACTCAAATAAAGCTCTTAAAACCCTGGGGGGTGGACAGAGTAGTGGTACACAATGGTAAATACGTGTTTTTTTTGTTGTAGTTGTAGCCTAACTTTCACTTCGGTAGAACTTAGAGACTGGGAGCCGCTTTCGCCTCCTCGCTTCTATTTAACTCTCTGGGCTGTGGGCAGTCTCTGCTCTTCATGGTTATGTCAAAAATATGTATGCTGATTGGACATTTTAACCTGTGGTCCTCTTGTTTTGAATGTCTGAACCTGTGGTTTCTTTCGTACTGAGCAGGATCAGAAGGGTAAAACTACTGTCTCACGTTGCCTGTTAGTGGGTGAATAATCCAATGCTTGGTGAATTCTGCCAGCTGAAATGAAAGATTAGGGTGTAAGCAGGTTTGACCTTTGAACCAGTTCTACAGGCTTTCAATGAAGCTGTATATAAAATGTGCTGTTGTACAAGAGCTGATTCTACCAGGGCTATGAAATGATACAATGATATACAGCATGTTAAAAGACAACCGTAGGCGCAGATGCTGATGGAGAATTCATGAAACAGTGCAGGTTTAACCTCTGACTCTGTTGTATAGGCCTTCTATTAGAGTGTACAATGTTTTCACAGTGTAGTGCATAATCCCTACTGAACATCTTTAGTCTAACGTGCATGGCAACCTCGTCATGCCTTGTTAACTTCTTATTCACTGGCTTTTATAGTTAAGGGACTTAAGTCTAGAAGTTGGGTGTTTGAACCATCATATATTGAGAAGTTGGTCTCAACGAACTGCTGAAACTTGGGAGTCATATTTAGGGCCTTTGCTGTTGTGTAAGAAAGACAAAACCAAGGATCTTAGTCGTTAGACTCCTTAGACATTATTCATTGGCATAAGAGCAGCCAAAAAAATACACAAATTCATAAGCGTCCCAATCAAATTCTTTAAAAGATATATGTATCATTTACAGGTCAAATGAAAGCTCAAAATGGAGTCTTTACAACAAACACCAAAAACAACAAAAAGAAAAAAAACACAAAATAATAAAATTAAAAAGAAAGCACAAAAACAAAAAAAATCAAAAGCCATTAAAAAATTACAGTGCACATTTGACCCCTGAACTAGATCCATGGGCCTAAGAGCAGCTGAAAGACGCATTAATTCACAATCTCCCAATCAAATTATTTTTAAAACATATACGAATCATTTACAGTAGAACGCAAATGAAAGCTCATAATGCCACCTTTACATCTTGGTATAAAACAAATTAGTCAGACATTCTGTTCCTCTGAAATAGGCCTGAACGTCCAATAAACATTTGAGCTCTGAACCAGATTTACTGGCCTAGGTCAAGCATAAAAACGCACATATTCAAAAGCGTCCCAATCAAATTATTTAAAACATACATGAATCATTTAGAACTCAAATGAAATCTTAGAATGTCACCTTTAAGGGTTGGTATAGCACACGTTAGTCAGACATTCTGTTCCTCCGAAATAGGCCTGAACGTCCAATGCACATTTGAGCTCCGAACCAGATTTACTGGCCTAGGTCACGCATAAAAACGCGTGTAGTCATTAGCGTTCCCATCACATTCTTTAAAAGATACATGATTCATTTAGAACACAAATGAAAGCTCATAATGCCACCTTTACATCTTGGTATAACACAAGTTAGTCAGACATTCTCCACCTCCGAAATAGGCCTGAACGTCCGATGCACATTTGAGCTCTGAACCAGATTCATTGGCCTAGGTGAAGCATAAAAACGGGTGTATTCATAAGCGCCCCAGTCAAATTCTTTAAAAGATACATGATTCATTTAGAACACAAATGAAAGCTCAGAATGTCACCATTACATCTTGGTATAAGACATGTTAGTCAGACATTCTGCACCTCCGAAATAGGCCTGAACGTCCGATGCACATTTGAGCTCTGAACCAGATTCATTGGCCTAGGTGAAGCATAAAAACGGGGGTATTCATAAGCGTCCCAATCAAATTCTTTAAAAGATACATGATTCATTTAGAACACAAATGAAAGCTCATAATGCCACCTTTACATCTTGGTATAACACAAGTTAGTCAGACATTCTCCACCTCCGAAATAGGCCTGAACGTCCGATGCACGTTTGAGTTCTGAACCTGATTCATTGGCCTAGGTGAAGCATAAAAACGCGTGTATTCATAAGCGCCCCAGTCAAATTCTTTAAAAGATACACGATTCATTTACAACAGAAATGAAAGCTCAGAAAGTCACCTTTACATCTTGGTATAACACAAGTTTGTCACACATTCTGGTCCTCCGAAATAGGCCTGAACGTCCGATGCACGTTTGAGCTCTGAACCAGATTCATTGGCCTAAGAGCGGATGAGAAATGCACGTATTCATAAGCGCCCCACTCAAATTCTTTAAAAGATACATGATTCATTTAGAACACAAATGAAAGCTCAGAATGTCACCTTTACATCTTGGTATAACACAAGTTTGTCAGACATTCTGCACCTCCGAAATAGGCCTGAACGTCCGATGCACGTTTGAGCTCTGAACATGATTCATTGGCCTAGGTGAAGCATAAAAACGGGTGTATTCATAAGCGCCCCAGTCAAATTCTTTAAAAGATAAATGATTAATTTAGAACACAAATGAAAGCTCAGAATGTCACCTTTACATCTTGGTATAACAAGTTTGTCAGACATTCTGCACCTCCGAAATAGGCCTGAACGTCCGATGCACATTTCAGCTCTGAACCAGATTCATTGGCCTAAGAGCGGCCGAGAAACGCACGTATGCATAAGCGTTCCAATCAAATTCTTTAAAAGATACATGATTCATTTAGAACACAAATGAAAGCGCAGATTGTCACCTTTACATCTTGGTATAACACAAGTTTGTCAGACATTCTGCACCTCCGAAATAGGCCTGAACGTCCGATGCACGTTTGAGCTCTGAACCAGATTCATTGGCCTAGGTGAAGCATAAAAACGGGTGTATTCATAAGCGTCCCAATCAAATTCTTTAAAAGGTACATGATTCCTTTAGAACACAAATGATAGTTCAGAATGCCACCTTTACATCTGGGCATAACACAAGTTAGTCAGACATTCTGGTCCTCCGAAATAGGCCTGAACGTCCGATGCACGTTTGAGCTCTGAACCAGATTCATTGGCCTGAGAGCGGATGAGAAACGCACGTATTCATAAGCGCCCCAGTCAAATTCTTTAAAAGATACATGATTCATTTAGAACGCAAATGAAAGCTCAGAATGTCACCTTTACATCTTGGTATAACACAAGTTTGTCAGACATTCTGCACCTCCGAAATAGGCCTGAACGTCCGATGCACGTTTGAGCTCTGAACATGATTCATTGGCCTAGGTGAAGCATAAAAACGGGTGTATTCATAAGCGCCCCAGTCAAATTCTTTAAAAGGTAAATGATTCATTTAGAACACAAATGAAAGCTCAGAATGTCACCTTTACATCTTGGTATAACAACTTTGTCAGACATTCTGCACCTCCGAAATAGGCCTGAACGTCCGATGCACATTTCAGCTCTGAACCAGATTCATTGGCCTAAGAGCGGCCGAGAAACGCACGTATGCATAAGCGTTCCAATCAAATTCTTTAAAAGATACATGATTCATTTAGAGCACAAATGAAAGCTCAGAATGCGACCTTTACATGGTGGTATAACACAAGTTTGTCAGACGTTCTGGTCCTCCGAAATAGGCCTGAACGTCCGATGCACGTTTGAGCTCTGAACCAGATTCATTGGCCTAGGTGAAGCATAAAAACGGGTGTATTCATAAGCGCCCCAGTCAAATTCTTTAAAAGATACATGATTCATTTAGAACACAAATGAAAGCTCAGAATGTCACCATTACATCTTGGTATGACACAAGTTTGTCAGACATTCTGCACCTCCGAAATAGGCCTGAACGTCCGATGCACGTTTGAGCTCTGAACCAGATTCATTGGCCTAGGTGAAGCATGAAAACGGGTGTATTCATAAGCGCTGCCGTCAAATTCCTGGTCTCGAACGAGCGGGGGCCCCAGGGGCCCGAAACTGACATTTTCTTTTTATGTGATATCTGATAGGCCTGAGGGGTCCTGAGAGGCCCCTGAAATTCTCGAAAATATGGAAAATACTGTTTAAGATTTTCCCATTTCACACCATTTCAAACTGACCTGAGAAAGCTGACAACTAACATGATCACCTGGAGCAAGGCATCAGTGGTATAAACATCACTATTAATGAAAAACATACATTTTAATCCATTGCAAGGGGTTTTATGGAGATGTACCCAGATAAGGCACTAAAAGGTGATCCAACACAAAATCTAGTAAAGTTTTCTGTACATACAAACAGGTGACACATTAAAGCGCCCGGGGGGGCCCTTGACCAAAAAAGCTTCATAATGGAAATATAATACGTTTTCTGTGGTCTGTGGGAGATGCTGAGGTGAGTTCGAGTGGTTTCGGCCCCTACGTGGCCCCAGAATAAAGTTCGCTCAGGAAGGTGCTACGGCCTTGGTATTCAGGATCCTGGACGACATGCCCTCCGTGAGCTCCCTGGTTAAATTTGGAGTCGCAACTCCATTCTTTGGGAAAATCCAAGAATTTTTTACACTGAAGGGTCTCGTATTGAGAAGCCGGTTCAATTAACATTGCTGTACTGAGATCCTGGTCTTGAATGAGCAAGGGGGCCCCCGGTGACTCAACGTTTTGATAAGTTCCCAGGGTTGAGCAGACATATCTCCGCGGCCGTTGGGATTACAGGGGTGGGAGAGGGCTCATTGGATTCGTCTCGATGAGCCCTACAAGGCTGTACTAGGGATCCCTGGGGTGGGGCGCTTTGGCTGGCCGGTAGGTGGCGTGCAACTTCCCGGTGTTGGGGCTCCCGAAGATTTTCGGGCATATCTCCGCGGCCGTTGATGCTAGAGAGCTGGCCGAGGGCTCGTTGGATTGCGCCAGAAGAGCCCTACGAGGGACGCTAGGGTTCCCGTGTGTGGGTCGCTCAGGGGCGGCGTGAGAGGCGGCCGACTCCCCGCGGTTAAGCCGTAATATCTCCGCGGCCGTCTGGGCTAGAAAACTGGGGCCAGTGCATGCACTGCAGGGCATTCCAATCAATCCCCTTGTGAAATCTGAGGCCGATCTGACTGATGGTGACTGAGATACGGGTGTCCGAATTCGGGGGGCCTGGCCATGGCTCCATAATGAGAGCTCTGAATGTATCCTGACGCCTCTTCCGAGCCTCTTCGAACTGATGGAGCTCGATTGCGCATCTGACACAGATCACTGAGTGGCAATTACTTTGAAAATGGAGCTCTGAACCAGGCCTGAACGTGCAATGAACTTTTGAGCTCTGAACCAGATTCATTGGCCTAAGAGCGGCCGAGAAACGCACGTATGCATAAGCGTTCCAATCAAATTCTTTAAAAGATATATGATTCATTTAGAGCACAAATGAAAGGTCAGAATGCCACCTTTACATGTTGGTATAATACATGTTAGTCAGACATTCTGCACCTCCGAAATAGGCCTGAACGTCCGATGCAAGTTTGAGCTCTGATCCAGATTCATTGGCCTAGGTGGAGCATAAAAACGGGTGTATTCATAAGCGCCCCAGTCAAATTCTTTAAAAGATACATGATTCATTCAGAACACAAATGAAAGCTGAGAATGTCACCTTTACATCTTGGTATAACACAAGTTAGTCAGACATTCTGCACCTCCGAAATAGGCCTGAACGTCCGATGCACGTTTGAGCTCTGAACCAGATTCATTGGCCTAAGAGCGGCCGAGAAACGCACGTATGCATAAGCGTTCCAATCAAATTCTTTAAAAGATATATGATTCATTTAGAGCACAAATGAAAGCTCAGAATGCGACCTTTACATGGTGGTATAACACAAGTTTGTCAGACGTTCTGGTCCTCCGAAATAGGCCTGAACGTCCGATGCACGTTTGAGCTCTGAACCAGATTCATTGGCCTAGGTGAAGCATAAAAACGGGTGTATTCATAAGCGCCCCAGTCAAATTCTTTAAAAGATACATGATTCATTTAGAACACAAATGAAAGCTCAGAATGTCACCATTACATCTTGGTATGACACAAGTTTGTCAGACATTCTGCACCTCCGAAATAGGCCTGAACGTCCGATGCACGTTTGAGCTCTGAACCAGATTCATTGGCCTAGGTGAAGCATGAAAACGGGTGTATTCATAAGCGCTGCCGTCAAATTCCTGGTCTCGAACGAGCGGGGGCCCCAGGGGCCCGAAACTGACATTTTCTTTTTATGTGATATCTGATAGGCCTGAGGGGTCCTGAGAGGCCCCTGAAATTCTCGAAAATATGGAAAATACTGTTTAAGATTTTCCCATTTCACACCATTTCAAACTGACCTGAGAAAGCTGACAACTAACATGATCACCTGGAGCAAGGCATCAGTGGTATAAACATCACTATTAATGAAAAACATACATTTTAATCCATTGCAAGGGGTTTTATGGAGATGTACCCAGATAAGGCACTAAAAGGTGATCCAACACAAAATCTAGTAAAGTTTTCTGTACATACAAACAGGTGACACATTAAAGCGCCCGGGGGGGCCCTTGACCAAAAAAGCTTCATAATGGAAATATAATACGTTTTCTGTGGTCTGTGGGAGATGCTGAGGTGAGTTCGAGTGGTTTCGGCCCCTACGTGGCCCCAGAATAAAGTTCGCTCAGGAAGGTGCTACGGCCTTGGTATTCAGGATCCTGGACGACATGCCCTCCGTGAGCTCCCTGGTTAAATTTGGAGTCGCAACTCCATTCTTTGGGAAAATCCAAGAATTTTTTACACTGAAGGGTCTCGTATTGAGAAGCCGGTTCAATTAACATTGCTGTACTGAGATCCTGGTCTTGAATGAGCAAGGGGGCCCCCGGTGACTCAACGTTTTGATAAGTTCCCAGGGTTGAGCAGACATATCTCCGCGGCCGTTGGGATTACAGGGGTGGGAGAGGGCTCATTGGATTCATCTCGATGAGCCCTACAAGGCTGTACTAGGGATCCCTGGGGTGGGGCGCTTTGGCTGGCCGGTAGGTGGCGTGCAACTTCCCGGTGTTGGGGCTCCCGAAGATTTTCGGGCATATCTCCGCGGCCGTTGATGCTAGAGAGCTGGCCGAGGGCTCGTTGGATTGCGCCAGAAGAGCCCTACGAGGGACGCTAGGGTTCCCGTGTGTGGGTCGCTCAGGGGCGGCGTGAGAGGCGGCCGACTCCCCGCGGTTAAGCCGTAATATCTCCGCGGCCGTCTGGGCTAGAAAACTGGGGCCAGTGCATGCACTGCAGGGCATTCCAATCAATCCCCTTGTGAAATCTGAGGCCGATCTGACTGATGGTGACTGAGATACGGGTGTCCGAATTCGGGGGGCCTGGCCATGGCTCCATAATGAGAGCTCTGAATGTATCCTGACGCCTCTTCCGAGCCTCTTCGAACTGATGGAGCTCGATTGCGCATCTGACACAGATCACTGAGTGGCAATTACTTTGAAAATGGAGCTCTGAACCAGGCCTGAACGTGCAATGAACTTTTGAGCTCTGAACCAGATTCATTGGCCTAAGAGCGGCCGAGAAACGCACGTATGCATAAGCGTTCCAATCAAATTCTTTAAAAGATATATGATTCATTTAGAGCACAAATGAAAGGTCAGAATGCCACCTTTACATGTTGGTATAATACATGTTAGTCAGACATTCTGCACCTCCGAAATAGGCCTGAACGTCCGATGCAAGTTTGAGCTCTGATCCAGATTCATTGGCCTAGGTGGAGCATAAAAACGGGTGTATTCATAAGCGCCCCAGTCAAATTCTTTAAAAGATACATGATTCATTCAGAACACAAATGAAAGCTGGGAATGTCACCTTTACATCTTGGTATAACACAAGTTAGTCAGACATTCTGCACCTCCGAAATAGGCCTGAACGTCCGATGCACGTTTGAGCTCTGAACCAGATTCATTGGCCTAAGAGCGGCCGAGAAACGCACGTATGCATAAGCGTTCCAATCAAATTCTTTAAAAGATATATGATTCATTTAGAGCACAAATGAAAGCTCAGAATGAGACCTTTACATGTTGGTATAATACATGTTAGTCACACATTCTGCACCTGCGAAATAGGCCTGAACGTCCGATGCACGTTTGAGCTCTGAACCAGATTCATTGGCCTAGGTGAAGCATAAAAACGGGTGTATTCATAAGCGTTCCCATCACATTCTTTAAAAGATACATGATTCATTTAGAACACAAAGGAAAGCTCATAATGCCACCTTTACATCTTGGTATAGCATAAATTAGTCAGACATTCTGCACCTCCGAAATAGGCCTGAACATCCGATGCACGTTTGAGCTCTGAACCAGATTCATTGGCCTAAGAGCGGCCGAGAAACGCACGTAGGCATAAGCGTTCCAATCAAATTCTTTAAAAGATATATGATTCATTTAGAGCAAAAATGAAAGCTCAGAATGCGACCTTTACATGTTGGTATAATACATGTTAGTCAGACATTCTGCACCTGCGAAATAGGCCTGAACGTCCGATGCACGTTTGAGCTCTGAACCAGATTCATTGGCCTAGGTGTAGCATAAAAACGGGTGTATTCATAAGCGCTGCCGTCAAATTCCTGGTCTCGAACGAGCGGGGGACCCAGGGGCCCGAAACTGACATTTTGTTTTTATGTGATATCTGATAGGCCTGAGGGGTCCTGAGAGGCCCCTGAAATTCTCGAAAATATGGAAAATACTGTTTAAGATTTTCCCATTTCACACCATTTCAAACTGACCTGAGAAAGCTGACAACTAACATGATCACCTGGAGCAAGGCATCAGTGGTATAAACATCACTATTAATGAAAAACATACATTTTAATCCATTGCAAGGGGTTTTATGGAGATGTACCCAGATAAGGCACTAAAAGGTGATCCAACACAAAACCTAGTCAAGTTTTCTGTACATACAAACAGGTGACACATTAAAGCGCCCGGGGGGGCCCTTGACCAAAAAAAGCTTCATAATGGAAATATAATACGTTTTCTGTGGTCTGTGGGAGATGCCGAGGTGAGTTCGAGTGGTTTCGGCCCCTACGTGGCCCCAGAAAAAAGTTCGCTCAGGAAGGTGCTACGGCCTTGGTATTCAGGATCCTGGACGACATGGCCTCCGTGAGCTCCCTGGTTAAATTTGGAGTCATAACTCCATTCTTTGGGAAAATCCAAGAATTTTTTACACTGAAGGGTCTCGTATTGAGAAGCCGGTTCAATTAACATTGCTGTACTGAGATCCTGGTCTCGAATGAGCAAGGGGGCCCCCGGTGACTCAACGTTTTGATAAGTTCCCAGGGTTGAGCAGACATATCTCCGCGGCCGTTGGGATTACAGGGGTGGGAGCGGGCTCATTGGATTCGTCTCGATGAGCCCTACAAGGCTGTACTAGGGATCCTTGGGGTGGGGCGCTTTGGCTGGCCGGTAGGTGGCATGCAACTTCCCGGTGTTGGGGCTCCCGAAGATTTTCGGGCATATCTCCACGGCCATTGATGCTAGAGAGCTGGGAGAGGGCTCGTTGGATTGCGCCAGACGAGCCCTACGAGGGACGCTAGGATTCCCGTGTGTGGGTCGCTCAGGGGCGGCGTGTGTGGAAAAATTTTATTGAATTATAATTGTAGTCAAGTGTAAGGTACCAAATACCCAGAAGGCCTCTGTCTAAGAGGCCTTGATCCAACTCGCTACAAAAACAGAAAAGGCGCCTGCACGACAAATTGAGGAAGTGAGAAAACACGCAGGCAGGAGGCAAGGGATAGGTAACAGACAAGAAAACTAAAGAAAAAACAATATCAATAATATTTACTAACATTTTATTATTATGTACTAAAAATATCTACTCGTAATATCTACATGGTTAATGATAATATTTTAATGATAATTAAAGAAAAAAGTATGCAAAGTGTGACCCAAGAACAACCAGTACACACAGAGTGCAAGAAATTAAGGAACTTTATTGGAGGAAAAAATACAGAAAATGCAAGCATCGATAAAAAATTATAAAAATAAACTTTCGGTTCTGCTTTAATTGGGGCACAAAGTGAAAAAAGCCAGACTTCTGCTTTTAAGAAGCAGAAAAACAGCATAAATCATATTTGTTATAAAGAAAAATCTAATTAATCAGTAATTTTCAGCAATATCATCCTCAGAGGTAGGCCCCTCAGAGTTCTAACCAGATGCAAATTGTGGTGGTTCGGTGTGAGTAGGGGAAGGTGTAGCCACCTGCTCCCAGAAGGAATCTCAGATGAGAGGATGAGCGAGAAGAACGCTGCCTGCGAGCTAGAATTAAACAAAATTAAAGAGAATTTAGTAAACATGGGTTTAGTAAATCTGGGGAAAAATGCACTCTGCACATATTAAAAGAAACATTACATTATTTACAGTATTGATTTTAGTAGTATAGGATCTAAGAACTAGCAATATAAATAATCATACCAATAATCAGATTAATGTGATTGTCTTAAACTAACCATAGTATAGGAATAGCAGTAGGTAAATGAAAAATAAATATTAACAAACCTAATCAATGAACTGATTTAAGCTGATTTAATTAATCTTTAATCGTAATATCTATCCTATAATAATTAAGTAAATTAAACAAAAGTATACTAATTGATATATATATGTTCAAAATCATTAAAATAATCATTTAGTTATATAAAGAGATTTAATGTATAATCAAAATGAATAACCAGAATATATTAAAGTACTAATAGATAAATAATCTCTATACAAGTAAATACATAATGGACAGTTAAAGACAAATTAGATAAAATTAACTATGATAAGAACAACCAAAATTATAATACTTACACATCTTGATGAGGAAGATTTTGAAAGATTGCGGCTTCCACAAAAACCCAAGTTACCAACGGTGGTCAATGGTCTGGTCAAGAAAAAAAGGAATAAACCAAACTTTCTCCAAAAAAGGAGAACGTAAGACCGTCTAACGTCTTAGGCCTGCCCAGACATGAATAAATACGAGATGAGAGGAAAAATTATGCAATTGGGAGGTGCCACATCAATCTGATCAGAATAGAATTAGCTCACATCTCATGAATATTAAAAAGGTTTCGTGACTTAAGAAGGAGCAAACAATGATGTAATTGTTAAGTGAAGGTATATAAACCCTGAAAAATTAGGGAAGTGAGGGAGGAAAGGAGAGAAATCTTGCAGTTTTTATCTGTTCGTCTTTTGTCTGGCTAGTCCAGTGCCGTCCATTTACTTTTGGTTGCAATAAACTCTTTTGCTATTTCAGTACTTGAGTAGTTATTGATTTTGTTTGGAAAATTTACATAGTTCACAACAAATTTGCCACGACACGTGAGAGGCGGCCGACTCCCCGCGGTTAAGGCGTAATATCTCCGCGGCCGTCTGGGCTAGAAAACTGGGGCCAGAGCATGCACTGCAGGGAATGCCAATCAATCCCCTTGTGAAATCTGAGGCCGATCTGACTGATGGTGACTGAGATACGGGTGTCCGAATTCGGGGGGCCTGGCCATGGCTCCATAATGAGAGCTCTGAATGTATCCTGACGCCTCTTCCAAGCCTCTTCGAACTGATGGAGCTCGATTCCGCATCTGACACAGATCACTGAGTGGCAATTACTTTGAAAATGGAGCTCTGAACAAGGCCTGAACGTGCAATGCACTTTTGAGCTCTGAACCAGATTCATTGGCCTAAGAGCGGCCGAGAAACACATGTATGCATAAGCGTTCCAATCAAATTCTTTAAAAGATACATGATTCATTTAGAGCACAAATGAAAGCTCAGAATGCCATCTTTACATGTTGGTATAATACGTTAGTCAGACATTCTGCACCTCCGAAATAGGCCTGAACGTCCGATGCACGTTTGAGCTCTGAACCTGATTCATTGGCCTAGGTGAAGCATAAAAACGCGTGTATTCATAAGCGCCCCAGTCAAATTCTTTAAAAGATACACGATTCATTTACAACACAAATGAAAGCTCAGAAAGTCACCTTTACATCTTGGTATAACACAAGTTTGTCAGACATTCTGGTCCTCCGAAATAGGCCTGAACGTCCGATGCACGTTTGAGCTCTGAACCAGATTCATTGGCCTAAGAGCGGATGAGAAACGCACGTATTCATAAGCGCCCCACTCAAATTCTTTAAAAGATACATGATTCATTTAGAACGCAAATGAAAGCTCAGAATGTCACCTTTACATCTTGGTATAACACAAGTTTGTCAGACATTCTGCACCTCCGAAATAGGCCTGAACGTCCGATGCACGTTTGAGCTCTGAACATGATTCATTGACCTAGGTGAACCATAAAAACGGGTGTATTCATAAGCGCCCCAGTCAAATTCTTTAAAAGATAAATGATTCATTTAGAACACAAATGAAAGCTCAGAATGTCACCTTTACATCTTGGTATAACAAGTTTGTCAGACATTCTGCACCTCCGAAATAGGCCTGAACGTCCGATGCACATTTCAGCTCTGAACCAGATTCATTGGCCTAAGAGCGGCCGAGAAACGCACGTATGCATAAGCGTTCCAATCAAATTCTTTAAAAGATACATGATTCATTTAGAACAGAAATGAAAGCGCAGATTGTCACCTTTACATCTTGGTATAACACAAGTTTGTCAGACATTCTGCACCTCCGAAATAGGCCTGAACGTCCGATGCACGTTTGAGCTCTGAACCAGATTCATTGGCCTAGGTGAAGCATAAAAACCGGTGTATTCATAAGCGTCCCAATCAAATTCTTTAAAAGGTACATGATTCCTTTAGAACACAAATGAAAGTTCAGAATGCCACCTTTACATCTGGGCATAACACAAGTTAGTCAGACATTCTGGTCCTCCGAAATAGGCCTGAACGTCCGATGCACGTTTGAGCTCTGAACCAGATTCATTGGCCTGAGAGCGGATGAGAAACGCACGTATTCATAAGCGCCCCAGTCAAATTCTTTAAAAGATACATGATTCATTTAGAACGCAAATGAAAGCTCAGAATGTCACCTTTACATCTTGGTATAACACAAGTTTGTCAGACATTCTGGTCCTCCGAAATAGGCCTGAACGTCCGATGCACGTTTGAGCTCTGAACCAGATTCATTGGCCTGAGAGCGGATGAGAAACGCACGTATTCATAAGCGCCCCAGTCAAATTCTTTAAAAGATACATGATTCATTTAGAACACAAATGAAAGCGCAGATTGTCACCTTTACATCTTGGTATAACACAAGTTTGTCAGACATTCTGCACCTCCGAAATAGGCCTGAATGTCCGATGCACGTTTGAGCTCTGAACCAGATTCATTGGCCTAGGTGAAGCATAAAAACGGGTGTATTCATAAGCGTCCCAATCAAATTCTTTAAAAGGTACATGATTCCTTTAGAACACAAATGAAAGTTCAGAATGCGACCTTTACATCTTGGCATAACACAAGTTAGTCAGACATTCTGGTCCTCCGAAATAGGCCTGAACGTCCGATGCACGTTTGAGCTCTGAACCAGATTCATTGGCCTGAGAGCGGATGAGAAACGCACGTATTCATAAGCGCCCCAGTCAAATTCTTTAAAAGATACATGATTCATTTAGAACGCAAATGAAAGCTCAGAATGTCACCTTTACATCTTGGTATAACACAAGTTTGTCAGACATTCTGCACCTCCGAAATAGGCCTGAACGTCCGATGCACGTTTGAGCTCTGAACATGATTCATTGGCCTAGGTGAAGCATAAAAACGGGTGTATTCATAAGCGCCCCAGTCAAATTCTTTAAAAGATAAATGATTCATTTAGAACACAAATGAAAGCTCAGAATGTCACCTTTACATCTTGGTATAACAAGTTTGTCAGACATTCTGCACCTCCGAAATAGGCCTGAACGTCCGATGCACATTTCAGCTCTGAACCAGATTCATTGGCCTAAGAGCGGCCGAGAAACGCACGTATGCATAAGCGTTCCAATCAAATTCTTTAAAAGATACATGATTCATTTAGAGCACAAATGAAAGCTCAGAATGCGACCTTTACATGTTGGTATAACACAAGTTTGTCAGACATTCTGGTCCTCCGAAATAGGCCTGAACGTCCGATGCACGTTTGAGCTCTGAACCAGATTCATTGGCCTAAGAGCGGATGAGAAACGCACGTATGCATAAGCGTTCCAATCAAATTCTTTAAAAGATACATGATTCATTTAGAGCACAAATGAAAGCTCAGAATGCGACCTTTACATGTTGGTATAATACATGTTAGTCAGACATTCTGCACCTCCGAAATAGGCCTGAACGTCCGATGGACGTTTGAGCTCTGAACCAGATTCATTGGCCTAGGTGAAGCATAAAAACGGGTGTATTCATAAGCGCACCAGTCAAATTCTTTAAAAGATACATGATTCATTTAGAACACAAATGAAAGCTCAGAATGTCACCATTACATCTTGGTATGACACAAGTTTGTCAGACATTCTGCACCTCCGAAATAGGCCTGAACGTCCGATGCACGTTTGAGCTCTGAACCAGATTCATTGGCCTAGGTGAAGCATGAAAACGGGTGTATTCATAAGCGCTGCCGTCAAATTCCTGGTCTCGAACGAGCGGGGGCCCCAGGGGCCCGAAACTGACATTTTCTTTTTATGTGATATCTGATAGGCCTGAGGGGTCCTGAGAGGCCCCTGAAATTCTCGAAAATATGGAAAATACTGTTTAAGATTTTCCCATTTCACACCATTTCAAACTGACCTGAGAAAGCTGACAACTAACATGATCACCTGGAGCAAGGCATCAGTGGTATAAACATCACTATTAATGAAAAACGTACATTTTAATCCATTGCAAGGGGTTTTATGGAGATGTACCCAGATAAGGCACTAAAAGGTGATCCAACACAAAATCTAGTAAAGTTTTTTGTACATACAAACAGGTGACACATTAAAGCGCCCGGGGGGGCCCTTGACCAAAAAAGCTTCATAATGGAAATATAATACGTTTTCTGTGGTCTGTGGGAGATGCCGAGGTGAGTTCGAGTGGTTTCGGCCCCTACGTGGCCCCAGAATAAAGTTCGCTCAGGAAGGTGCTACGGCCTTGGTATTCAGGATCCTGGACGACATGGCCTCCGTGAGCTCCCTGGTTAAATTTGGAGTCACAACTCCATTCTTTGGGAAAATCCAAGAATTTTTTACACTGAAGGGTCTCGTATTGAGAAGCCGGTTCAATTAACATTGCTGTACTGAGATCCTGGTCTCGAATGAGCAAGGGGGCCCCCGGTGACTCAACGTTTTGATAAGTTCCCAGGGTTGAGCAGACATATCTCCGCGGCCGTTGGGATTACAGGGGTGGGAGAGGGCTCATTGGATTCATCTCGATGAGCCCTACAAGGCTGTACTAGGGATCCTTGGGGTGGGGCGCTTTGGCTGGCCGGTAGGTGGCGTGCAACTTCCCGGTGTTGGGGCTCCCGAAGATTTTCGGGCATATCTCCGCGGCCGTTGATGCTAGCGAGCTGGCCGAGGGCTCGTTGGATTGCGCCAGAAGAGCCCTACGAGGGACGCTAGGGTTCCCGTGTGTGGGTCGCTCAGGGGCGGCGTGAGAGGCGGCCGACTCCCCGCGGTTAAGCCGTAATATCTCCGCGGCCGTCTGGGTTAGAAAACTGGGGCCAGTGCATGCACTGCAGGGCATGCCAATCAATCCCCTTGTGAAATCTGAGGCCGATCTGACTGATGGTGACTGAGATACGGGTGTCCGAATTCGGGGGGCCTGGCCATGGCTCCATAATGAGAGCTCTGAATGTATCCTGACGCCTCTTCCGAGCCTCTTCGAACTGATGGAGCTCGATTGCGCATCTGACACAGATCACTGAGTGGCAATTACTTTGAAAATGGAGCTCTGAACCAGGCCTGAACGTGCAATGAACTTTTGAGCTCTGAACCAGATTCATTGGCCTAAGAGCGGCCGAGAAACGCACGTATGCATAAGCGTTCCAATCAAATTCTTTAAAAGATATATGATTCATTTAGAGCACAAATGAAAGCTCAGAATGCCACCTTTACATGTTCGTATAATACATGTTAGTCAGACATTCTGCACCTCCGAAATAGGCCTGAACGTCCGATGCACGTTTGAGCTCTGATCCAGATTCATTGGCCTAGGTGGAGCATAAAAACGGGTGTATTCATAAGCGCCCCAGTCAAATTCTTTAAAAGATACATGATTCATTCAGAACACAAATGAAAGCTGAGAATGTCACCTTTACATCTTGGTATAACACAAGTTAGTCAGACATTCTGCACCTCCGAAATAGGCCTGAACGTCCGATGCACGTTTGAGCTCTGAACCAGATTCATTGGCCTAAGAGCGGCCGAGAAACGCACGTATGCATAAGCGTTCCAATCAAATTCTTTAAAAGATATATGATTCATTTAGAGCACAAATGAAAGCTCAGAATGAGCCCTTTACATGTTGGTATAATACATGTTAGTCAGACATTCTGCACCTGCGAAATAGGCCTGAACGTCCGATGCACGTTTGAGCTCTGAATCAGATTCATTGGCCTAGGTGAAGCATAAAAACGGGTGTATTCATAAGCGTTCCCATCACATTCTTTAAAAGATACATGATTCATTTAGAACACAAAGGAAAGCTCATAATGCCACCTTTACATCTTGGTATAACATAAATTAGTCAGACATTCTGCACCTCCGAAATAGGCCTGAACGTCCGATGCACGTTTGAGCTCTGAACCAGATTCATTGGCCTAGGTGTAGCATAAAAACGGGTGTATTCATAAGCGCTGCCGTCAAATTCCTGGTCTCGAACGAGCGGGGGACCCAGGGGCCCGAAACTGACATTTTGTTTTTATGTGATATCTGATAGGCCTGAGGGGTCCTGAGAGGCCCCTGAAATTCTCGAAAATATGGAAAATACTGTTTAAGATTTTCCCATTTCACACCATTTCAAACTGACCTGAGAAAGCTGACAACTAACATGATCACCTGGAGCAAGGCATCAGTGGTATAAACATCACTATTAATGAAAAACATACATTTTAATCCATTGCAAGGGGTTTTATGGAGATGTACCCAGATAAGGCACTAAAAGGTGATCCAACACAAAACCTAGTCAAGTTTTCTGTACATACAAACAGGTGACACATTAAAGCGCCCGGGGGGGCCCTTGACCAAAAAAAGCTTCATAATGGAAATATAATACGTTTTCTGTGGTCTGTGGGAGATGCCGAGGTGAGTTCGAGTGGTTTCGGCCCCTACGTGGCCCCAGAAAAAAGTTCGCTCAGGAAGGTGCTACGGCCTTGGTATTCAGGATCCTGGACGACATGGCCTCCGTGAGCTCCCTGGTTAAATTTGGAGTCATAACTCCATTCTTTGGGAAAATCCAAGAATTTTTTACACTGAAGGGTCTCGTATTGAGAAGCCGGTTCAATTAACATTGCTGTACTGAGATCCTGGTCTCGAATGAGCAAGGGGGCCCCCGGTGACTCAACGTTTTGATAAGTTCCCAGCGTTGAGCAGACATATCTCCGCGGCCGTTGGGATTACAGGGGTGGGAGCGGGCTCATTGGATTCGTCTCGATGAGCCCTACAAGGCTGTACTAGGGATCCTTGGGGTGGGGCGCTTTGGCTGGCCGGTAGGTGGCGTGCAACTTCCCGGTGTTGGGGCTCCCGAAGATTTTCGGGCATATCTCCACGGCCGTTGATGCTAGAGAGCTGGGAGAGGGCTCGTTGGATTGCGCCAGACGAGCCCTACGAGGGACGCTAGGATTCCCGTGTGTGGGTCGCTCAGGGGCGGCGTGAGAGGCGGCCGACTCCCCGCGGTTAAGGCGTAATATCTCCGCGGCCGTCTGGGCTAGAAAACTGGGGCCAGAGCATGCACTGCAGGGAATGCCAATCAATCCCCTTGTGAAATCTGAGGCCGATCTGACTGATGGTGACTGAGATACGGGTGTCCGAATTCGGGGGGCCTGGCCATGGCTCCATAATGAGAGCTCTGAATGTATCCTGACGCCTCTTCCAAGCCTCTTCGAACTGATGGAGCTCGATTCCGCATCTGACACAGATCACTGAGTGGCAATTACTTTGAAAATGGAGCTCTGAACAAGGCCTGAACGTGCAATGCACTTTTGAGCTCTGAACCAGATTCATTGGCCTAAGAGCGGCCGAGAAACACACGTATGCATAAGCGTTCCAATCAAATTCTTTAAAAGATACATGATTCATTTAGAGCACAAATGAAAGCTCAGAATGCCATCTTTACATGTTGGTATAATACGTTAGTCAGACATTCTGCACCTCCGAAATAGGCCTGAACGTCCGATGCACGTTTGAGCTCTGAACCAGATTCATTGGCCTAGGTGACGCAGAAAAACGGGTTTATTCATAAGCGTCCCAATCAAATTCTTTAAACGATACATGATTCATTTAGAACACAAATGAAATCTCATAATGCCACCTTTACATCTTGGTATAACATAAATTAGTCAGACATTCTGCACCTCCGAAAAAGGCCTCAACGTCCGATGCACGTTTGAGCTCTGAACCAGATTCATTGGCCTGAGAGCGGATGAGAAACGCACGTATTCATAAGTGCCCCAGTCAAAGTCTTTAAAAGATACATGATTCATTTAGAACGCAAATGAAAGCTCAGAATGTCACCTTTACATCTTGGTATAACACAAGTTTGTCAGACATTCTGCACCTCCGAAATAGGCCTGAACGTCCGATGCACGTTTGAGCTCTGAACATGATTCATTGGCCTAGGTGAAGCATAAAAACGGGTGTATTCATAAGCGCCCCAGTCAAATTCTTTAAAAGATAAATGATTCATTTAGAACACAAATGAAAGCTCAGAATGTCACCTTTACATCTTGGTATAACAAGTTTGTCAGACATTCTGCACCTCCGAAATAGGCCTGAACATCCGATGCACATTTCAGCTCTGAACCAGATTCATTGGCCTAAGAGCGGCCGAGAAACGCACGTATGCATAAGCGTTCCAATCAAATTCTTTAAAAGATACATGATTCATTTAGAGCACAAATGAAAGCTCAGAATGCGACCTTTACATGTTAGTATAAGACATGTTAGTCAGACATTCTGCACCTCCGAAATAGGCCTGAACGTCCGATGGACGTTTGAGCTCTGAACCAGATTCATTGGCCTAGGTGAAGCATAAAAACGGGTGTATTCATAAGCGCCCCAGTCAAATTCTTTAAAAGATACATGATTCATTTAGAACACAAATGAAAGCTCAGAATGTCACCATTACATCTTGGTATGACACAAGTTTGTCAGACATTCTGCACCTCCGAAATAGGCCTGAACGTCCGATGCACGTTTGAGCTCTGAACCAGATTCATTGGCCTAGGTGTAGCATAAAAACGGGTGTATTCATAAGCGCTGCCGTCAAATTCCTGGTCTCGAACGAGCGGGGGACCCAGGGGCCCGAAACTGACATTTTGTTTTTATGTGATATCTGATAGGCCTGAGGGGTCCTGAGAGGCCCCTGAAATTCTCGAAAATATGGAAAATACTGTTTAAGATTTTCCCATTTCACACCATTTCAAACTGACCTGAGAAAGCTGACAACTAACATGATCACCTGGAGCAAGGCATCAGTGGTATAAACATCACTATTAATGAAAAACATACATTTTAATCCATTGCAAGGGGTTTTATGGAGATGTACCCAGATAAGGCACTAAAAGGTGATCCAACACAAAACCTAGTCAAGTTTTCTGTACATACAAACAGGTGACACATTAAAGCGCCCGGGGGGGCCCTTGACCAAAAAAAGCTTCATAATGGAAATATAATACGTTTTCTGTGGTCTGTGGGAGATGCCGAGGTGAGTTCGAGTGGTTTCGGCCCCTACATGGCCCCAGAAAAAAGTTCGCTCAGGAAGGTGCTACGGCCTTGGTATTCAGGATCCTGGACGACATGGCCTCCGTGAGCTCCCTGGTTAAATTTGGAGTCATAACTCCATTCTTTGGGAAAATCCAAGAATTTTTTACACTGAAGGGTCTCGTATTGAGAAGCCGGTTCAATTAACATTGCTGTACTGAGATCCTGGTCTCGAATGAGCAAGGGGGCCCCCGGTGACTCAACGTTTTGATAAGTTCCCAGCGTTGAGCAGACATATCTCCGCGGCCGTTGGGATTACAGGGGTGGGAGCGGGCTCATTGGATTCGTCTCGATGAGCCCTACAAGGCTGTACTAGGGATCCTTGGGGTGGGGCGCTTTGGCTGGCCGGTAGGTGGCGTGCAACTTCCCCGTGTTGGGGCTCTCGAAGATTTTCGGGCATATCTCCACGGCCGTTGACGCTAGAGAGCTGGGAGAGGGCTCGTTGGATTGCGCCAGACGAGCCCTACGAGGGACGCTAGGGTTCCCGTGTGTGGGTCGCTCAGGGGCGGCGTGAGAGGCGGCCGACTCCCCGCGGTTAAGGCGTAATATCTCCGCGGCCGTCTGGGCTAGAAAACTGGGGCCAGAGCATGCACTGCAGGGAATGCCAATCAATCCCCTTGTGAAATCTGAGGCTGATCTGACTGATGGTGACTGAGATACGGGTGTCCGAATTCGGGGGGCCTGGCCATGGCTCCATAATGAGAGCTCTGAATGTATCCTGACGCCTCTTCCAAGCCTCTTCGAACTGATGGAGCTCGATTCCGCATCTGACACAGATCACTGAGTGGCAATTACTTTGGAAATGGAGCTCTGAACAAGGCCTGAACGTGCAATGCACTTTTGAGCTCTGAACCAGATTCATTGGCCTAAGAGCGGCCGAGAAACACACGTATGCATAAGCGTTCCAATCAAATTCTTTAAAAGATACATGATTCATTTAGAGCACAAATGAAAGCTCAGAATGCCACCTTTACATGTTGGTATAATACGTTAGTCAGACATTCTGCACCTCCGAAATAGGCCTGAACGTCCGATGCACGTTTGAGCTCTGAACCAGATTCATTGGCCTAGGTGTAGCATAAAAACGGGTGTATTCATAAGCGCCCCAGTCAAATTCTTTAAAAGATACATGATTCATTTAGAACACAAATGAAAGCTCAGAATGTCACCTTTACATCTTGGTATAACACAAGTTTGTCAGACATTCTGCACCTCCGAAATAGGCCTGAACGTCCGATGCACGTTTGAGCTCTGAACCAGATTCATTGGCCTAGGTGACGCAGAAAAACGGGTTCATTCATAAGCGTCCCAATCAAATTCTTTAAACGATACATGATTCATTTAGAACACAAATGAAATCTCATAATGCCACCTTTACATCTTGGTATAACATAAATTAGTCAGACATTCTGCACCTCCGAAATAGGCCTGAATGTCCGATGCACGTTTGAGCTCTGAACCAGATTCATTGGCCTAAGAGCGGATGAGAAACGCACGTATTCATAAGCGCCCCAGTCAAATTCTTTAAAAGATACATGATACATTCAGAACACAAATGAAAGCTCAGAATGTCACCTTTACATCTTGGTATAACACAAGTTTGTCAGACATTCTGCACCTCCGAAATAGGCCTGAACGTCCGATGCACGTTTGAGCTCTGAACATGATTCATTGGCCTAGGTGAAGCATAAAAACGGGTGTATTCATAAGCGCCCCAGTCAAATTCTTTAAACGATAAATGATTCATTTAGAACACAAATGAAAGCTCAGAATGTCACCTTTACATCTTGGTATAACAAGTTTGTCAGACATTCTGCACCTCCGAAATAGGCCTGAACGTCCGATGAACGTTTGAGCTCTGACCATGATTCATTGGCCTAGGTGAAGCATAAAAACGGGTGTATTCATAAGCGCCCCAGTCAAATTCTTTAAAAGATACATGATTCATTTAGAACACAAATGAAGGCTCAGAATGTCACCTTTACATCTTTGTATAACACAAGTTTGTCAGACATTCTGCACCTCCGAAATAGGCCTGAACGTCCGATGCACGTTTGAGCTCTGAACCAGATTCATTGGCCTTGGTGAAGCATAAAAACGGGTGTATTCATAAGCGCTGCCGTCAAATTCCTGGTCTCGAACGAGCGGGGGCCCCAGGGGCCCGAAACTGACATTTTGTTTTTATGTGATATCTGATAGGCCTGAGGGGTCCTGAGAGGCCCCTGAAATTCTCGAAAATATGGAAAATACTGTTTAAGATTTTCCCATTTCACACCATTTCAAACTGACCTGAGAAAGCTGACAACTAACATGATCACCTGGAGCAAGGCATCAGTGGTATAAACATCACTATTAATGAAAAACATACATTTTAATCCATTGCAAGGGGTTTTATGGAGATGTACCCAGATAAGGCACTAAAAGGTGATCCAACACAAAATCTAGTCAAGTTTTCTGTACATACAAACAGGTGACACATTAAAGCGCCCGGGGGGGCCCTTGACCAAAAAAGCTTCATAATGGAAATATAATACGTTTTCTGTGGTCTGTGGGAGATGCCGAGGCGAGTTCGAGTGGTTTCGGCCCCTACGTGACCCCAGAAAAAAGTTCACTCAGGAAGGTGCTACGGCCTTCGTATTCAGGATCCTGGACGACATGGCCTCGGTGAGCTCCCTGGTAAAATTTGGAGTCGTAACTCCATTCTTTGGGAAAATCCAAGAATTTTTTACACTGAAGGGTCTCGTATTGAGAAGCCGGTTCAATTAACATTGCTGTACTGAGATCCTGGTCTCGAATGAGCAAGGGGGCCCCCGGTGACTCAACGTTTTGATAAGTTCCCAGGGTTGAGTAGACATATCTCCGCGGCCGTTGGGATTACAGGGGTGGAAGCGGGCTCATTGGATTCGTCTCGATGAGCCCTACAAGGCTGTACTAGGGATCCTTGGGGTCGGGCGCTTTGGCTGGCCTGTAGGTGGCGTGCAACTTCCCGGTGTTGGGGCTCCCGAAGATTTTCGGGCATATCTCCGTGGCCGTTGATGCTAGAGAGCTGGGAGAGGGCTCGTTGGATTGCGCCAGAGGAGCCCTACGAGGGACGCTAGGATTCCCGTGTGTGGGTCGCTCAGGGGCGCCGTGAGAGGCGGCCGACTCCCCGCGGTTAAGGCGTAATATCTCCGCGGCCGTCTGGGCTAGAAAACTGGGGCCAGAGCGTGCACTGCAGGGAATGCGAATCAATCCCCTTGTGAAATCTGAGGCCGATCTGACTGATGGTGACTGAGATACGGGTGTCCGAATTCGGGGGGCCTGGCCATGGCTCCATAATGAGAGCTCTGAATGTATCCTGACGCCTCTTCCAAGCCTCTTCGAACTGATGGAGCTCGATTCCGCATCTGACACAGATCACTGAGTGGCAATTACTTTGAAAATGGAGCTCTGAACAAGGCCTGAACGTGCAATGCACTTTTGAGCTCTGAACCAGATTCATTGGCCTAAGAGCGGCCGAGAAACACACTTATGCATAAGCGTTCCAATCAAATTCTTTAAAAGATACATGATTCATTTAGATCACAAATGAAAGCTCAGAATGCCACCTTTACATGTTGGTATAATACATGTTAGTCAGACATTCTGCACCTCCGAAATAGGCCTGAACGTCCGATGCACGTTTGAGCTCTGAACCAGATTCATTGGCCTAGGTGTCGCATAAAAACGGGTGTATTCATAAGCGCCCCAGTCAAATTCTTTAAAAGATACATGATTCATTTAGAACACAAATGAAAGCTCAGAATGTCACCTTTACATCTTGGTATAACACAAGTTTGTCAGACATTCTGCACCTCCGAAATAGGCCTGAACGTCCGATGCACGTTTGAGCTCTGAACCAGATTCATTGGCCTAGGTGACGCATAAAAATGGGTTTATTCATAAGCGTCCCAATCAAATTCTTTAAACGATACATGATTCATTTAGAACACAAATGAAATCTCATAATACCACCTTTACATCTTGGTATAACATAAATTAGTCAGACATTCTGCACCTCCGAAAAAGGCCTCAACGTCCGATGCACGTTTGAGCTCTGAACCAGATTCATTGGCCTAAGAGCGGCCGAGAAACGCACGTATGCATAAGCCTCCCAATCAAATTCTTTAAAAGATATATGATTCATTTAGAGCACAAATGAAAGCTCAGAATGCGACCTTTACATGTTGGTATAATACAAGTTAGTCAGACATTCTGCACCTCTGAAATAGGCCTCAACGTCCGATGCACGTTTGAGCTCTGAACCAGATTCATTGGCCTAGGTGAAGCATAAAAACGGGTGTATTCATAAGCGTCCCAATCAAATTCTTTAAAAGGTACATGATTAATTTAGAACACAAACGAATGTTCAGAATGCCACCTATACATCTTCGTATAACACAAGTTAGTCAGACATTCTGGTCCTCCGAAATAGGCCTGAACGTCCGATGCACGTTTGAGCTCTGAACCAGATTCATTGGCCTGAGAGCGGATGAGAAACGCACGTATTCATAAGCGCCCCAGTCAAATTCTTTAAAAGTTTACAAGGTCACCTTTACATCATGGTATAACACAAGTTAATCAATCAGACATTCTGTTCCTCTGAAAAAGTCCCTAGTATACAATGCACATTTAACCTCAGATCCATGGGCCTAGGAGCAACTGAAAAACATCAATTCAACATGCTGCCAATCAAATCCTTTAAAATATATATTAACCATGGATGAACCACAACAGCTCAAATTAACACTTAGAATATTACCTTTACATCTTTTCATAGTAGAAGTTATTTTGAGCTTCTTTTCCTCCAAAACATGACTGATTTTCCAGTGCATGTTCAACCTCAGCTCCATGGCCTCTGAAAATCATCAATTCATCAGGCTGACCCTCAAATTCCTTAAATGATACATGGATCATTTAGAGTTCAAATGAAAGCTCAAAATGAAGTCTTTACAACAAACTACAAGAAGAAAACACAAAATTAAATTAAAAACAAAACACAAACTAAAAAAAAAAAATCAAAAGCCATTAAAAAATTACAGTGCACTTTTGACCCCTGAACTAGATCCTTGGGCCTAAGAGCAGCTGAAAGATGCATTAGTTCACAATCTCCCAATCAAATTATTTAAAACATACATGAATAATTTAGAACATGAAATGAAATCTTAGAATGTCACTTTTACAGGTTGGTATAGCACAAGATTGCCCAATGCATGTTTGACCTCTGAACCAGATTTATCGGCCTAGAAGCCAAAGAAAAAGGCTTGAATTCACAAGGCTCCCAGTCATATTCTTTAAAAGGTACATGAACCATTTAGAGCTCAACTGAACGCTCAGAATGTTATCTTTAAATCTTGGTATAGCATAATTTTATTCAGACATTCTGTTCCTCCAAAATAGGCCTGATTACCAGTGCAGGTTTGACCTTTGAGTCTGGATGTTAAATGTACCGTTGTACAAGAGCTCATTGTAGTGGGATTATAACATGATCGATTCTTCTCTTTCCGAAAAAGTCTGCTTTAGAGCATGTTAAAAGACACGCCTAGGTGCAGATGCTAAAGGATGATTCATGAAACAGTGCAGGGTTAACCTTTGACCCTGCTCTACAGGCCTGTAATAAGGATGTACCATGTTTTCACAGTGTAGTGCATGATCCCTACCGAATACCTTTAGTCTAACGTGCATGGCAACCTCGTCATGCCTTGTTAACTACTTATTCACTGGCTTTTATAGTTAAGGGACTTAAGTCTAGAAGTTGGGTGTTTGAACTATCATATATTGAGAAGTTGGTCTCAACGAACTGCTGAAACTTGGAGTCATATTTAGGGCCTTTGCTGTTGTGTAAGAAAGACAAAACCAAGGATCTTAGTCTTCGGGAACGCATCAAACGTCATTGCGATTCAAAATGAGACGACGGCCGGCTCGACCTCAATAACCTGACATTAACATCTTGGTATAACAAGTTAATCAGACATTCCGTTCCTCCGAAATAGGCCTGAACGTCCAATGCACATTTGAGCTCTGAACCAGATTCATTGGCCTAGGTCACGCATAAAAACGCACATATTCATAAGCGTCCCAATCAAATTCTTTAAAAGATATATGTATCATTTACAGCACAAATTAAAGCTTATATGGCCACCTTTACATCTTGATATGACACAAATTAGTCAGACATTCCGTTCCTCCGAAATAGGCCTGATCGTCCAATGCACATTTGAGCTCTGAACCAGATTCATTGGCCTAGGTCACGCATAAAAACGCACAGATTCATAAGCGTCCCAATCAAATTCTTTAAAAGATATATGTATCATTTACAGCACAAATGAAAGCTTAGAAGGCCACCTTTACATCTTGGTATGAGACAAATTAGTCAGACATTCTGTTCCTCCGAAATAGGCCTGAACGTCCAATGCACATTTGAGCTCTGAACCAGATTCATTGGCCTAGGTCACGCATAAAAACGCACATATTCATAAGCGTCCCAATCAAATTCTTTAAAAGATATACGAATCATTTAGAACACAAATGAAAGCTCATAATGCCCCCTTTACATCGTGGTATGAAACAAATTAGTCAGACATTCTGTTCCTCTGAAATAGGCCTGAACATCCAATGCACATTTGAGCTCTGAACCAGATTTATTGGCCTAGGTCAAGCATAAAAACGCACATATTCATAAGCGTCCCAATCAAATTATTTAAAACGTACATAAATCATTAAGAACTCAAATGAAATCTTAGAATGTCACCTTTAAAGGTTGGTATAGCACACGTTAGTCAGACATTCTGTTCCTCCGAAATAGGCCTGAATGTCCAATGCACATTTGAGCTCTGAACCAGATTCATTGGCCTAGGTGAAGCATAAAAACGTGTGTATTCATTAGCGTCCCAATCAGATTCTTTAAAAGATATATGTATCATTTACAGCACAAATTAAAGCTTAGAAGGCCACCTTTACATCATGGTATGACACAAGTTAGTCAGACATTCTGTTCCTATGAAATAGGCCTGAGTACACAATGCACATTTAACCTCAGATCCATGGGCCAAGGAGCAACTGAAAAACATCAATTCAACAGGCTGCCAATCAAATCCTTTAAAAGAGATATTTACCATGGATGAACCACTAGAGCTCAAATTAACACTTAGAATCTACTTAGACACACACGTCATGCCTTGTTAACTTCTTATTCACTGACTTTTATATTTAAGGGACTTAAGTCTAGAAGTTGGGAGTTTGAACTATCATATATTGAGAAGTTGGTCTCAACGAACTGCTGAAACTTGTAGTCATATTTAGGGCCTTTGCTGCTGTGTAAGAAAGACAAAACCAAGGATCTTAGTCCTTAGACTCCTTAGACATTCTGCTATTCTAGTGCATTTTTGACCACTGACCCAGTTTTACAGGCTTTAAATAAGGCTGTATGTAAAACGTACTGTTGTACATAATCTCATTATATTGGGATTATGACATGACGGATTCTGCTCTATTCAAGAAGTATGCTTTACAATGATAGAAAAAAAACCACCCGTAGGTGCAGATGCTGAAGGAGGATTCATGAAACGGTGCAGGGTTAACCTTTGACCCCGCTGTACATGCCTTCGATAAGAGAGTACAATGTTCTCACAGTGTAGTGCATAATCCCTACCGACCACCTTTAGTCTAACGTGCATGGAAACCTCATCAAATCTGAAACGTTACACTGGAGGACCTTAAAAGGAGAAGTTGGTCCGGTTAACAGTGCTGTAATGAGATGATGGTCTCGAATGAGCGGGAGCCCGGATGCCACACGCTCAAATTTTACCACGGTGTGAAATTCGTTATGTCAGAGTTGAATAGATAGATCTATGATGTACTGTGAGGCAGATTCAGCCTATTTCTATATGAGCTGAATGGAATTTTTTCAAAGTCCTCAGAGGCTAAGTTCCCGAGGTTGAGCAGGCTGGTTGGATTCGGCTCGATGAGCCCTACAAGGCTGTACTAGGGTTCCTGGGGTTGGGGTGCTTTGGCTGGCCGGTAGGCGGCATGCAACTTCACGGTGTTGGGGCTCCCGGGGCTTTTTGGGCGTATCTCCGCGGCCGTTGGGGCTACGGGGCTGCGTAGGGTTTATTGAATTCGACTCGTTGAGCGCTATGGGGCTGGCTAGGGTTTACATGTGTGCGTCGTTCGGGGGCGAGGTTAGGGTTAGGGGTGCCTGGGGCCGGGTAGACTCCCATTCCTCCAGGAGGATTCGGCCTGTGCCCATAGTGAAAATCTTTCAAAGTCCAGAGAGGCTAAGCTCCAGCGGAGTGAGCTGGGTTAGCTCCCTGGGCTTCAGTGTCCTAAAGCTGGGGAAGGGCTCCACGGAGGCCTCGGTGAAAAGACCCGAGGTTTTTACCCTTAGGGGAATTTAACTGACATGCTGGGTCCATTCCCATTGAAATATCGAGAACCTGGGCCCCATTGACTTAGCTCCAGGCAGGACCGCGGGTGGAGGACCAAGTGTGGCCAAGGGAAAGTGCCTCTGGCCGGGTAAAGTGCCATTCCTCCAGGAGGATTCGGCCTGTGCCCATAGTGCAGGGAGCCCCGGGGGCCTAGGGGGCCTCGGAATAAAAAGTCCCCCTGATTTCGACTCCGATCCGCGGGATGGGACCGCGGGGGACCCCCGCTTACCCTCCGGGACTCTCGGGGCCCCCGGGGGCCCTTGACCCAAAGTTGCTCCTAGCGGGAAAGCGATACCATTTCCCGGGCCTAGGGCTCACGCCGAGTCGGGCTATGGTGGTCCCGGGCCCCTGGGGGGGCCCTGGACGGAACTAGCCCGGGGAAGGTGCTAGAGCCACAGGCTTCGGGCTCCCGGGTCCCCCGGCCCTGGGAGTTTGCCTGCAGAGTTTGGAGCCGCTACTCCCAACTTTGTGTTTAAAGGGCCCGGCATCGAGAGGTTGGGTCTTTTTGACTTGCACTAATGCGAAGGTGGGTCACGATACTTTTTCCCGCGGGTACCTCCTACCGGGAAAGCGACACCATTTCCCGGGTCTGGGGCTCACGCAGAGTCGGGCTCTGGTGGTCCTGGGCCCCTAGGGGGCCCCTGGACGGAACTCGCCCGGGGAAGGAGCTACGGACACGGGCTTCGGGATCCCTGGTCCCCCAGGCCCTGCGAGTTTGCCTGCCGAGTTTGGAGCCGCTACTCCCAACTTTGGGGAAGTTGTGATATTTTTACCCGTTAGGTACCGACATTGACATGTTGGGTCCATTACCATTGAATTATCGAGAACCTGTTCCCAATCAAGCGCAGAGGCCCCTGGGGGCCCATGACAAAAATGCTCCTGCGGGGGATATGATATGTTTTCCCGGGTGTGGGGCTCACGGCGAGTCGGGCTGCGGTGGTCCCGGACTCCGGAGAGCCTCGGGAAGGGAACTGGCCCGGGAGAGGCCTGAGGTCGCGGCCCCAGTGTGCCACGGCCCCAGGGGACCCCGTGCTCGAGTTTGGGGAAGATCCTCAATGTCCAAATACTTTTGACCCGACCGCGGGTGGGGGACCGAGTGTGCCCGACGATAGTGCCTCTGGTCGGCCTGAGGCCCAATTCCTCCATGAGGATTTGGCCTGTGAGAAAAAAATAATAATAATGAAAAAAATCCCAAGGACTTTGGTCATGGAGGAATGCGGAGCGTGCCCGACGAGAGTGCCTCTGGCCGGGTAAAAGTTCCATTCCTCCGGGCCTAATGGCACTGGAAAAAAAGTTTTGATGGTTAGTCAATTTTATTGAGATACTGTCATTTTGACCATAGAGATGTTGGGCCCTTAGGTCTAGGGCCCCCTTTAACTTGGAGGAGTACTGCAATTTTTCGAACTTTTGCTAGGAAGGTCGTAGAAAGCTGATTTTTTTTGCTAAAATCATGAAAAAATTCAGGGATCTCGAATCTGGGGCCCATAGATTTTTAGGGGACTGGGAAAGGGGAGAACCGGGCCTCATCTCCGGCCAGGATGAGTCAAAAATTCCCCGGACCCCAGCTCCGAGCTCAGGGGAATTTTAGAAGGCTTCTGACACCCTAATGCCAGCTTCTCAATATTTAACCCCTAACGTCCCTAATTAGGGTTAGGGTTAGGGTTAGGGTTAGGGTTAGGGTTAGGGTTAGGGTTAGGGTTAGGGTTAGGGTTAGGGTTAGGGTTAGGGTTAGGGTTAGGGTTAGGGTTAGGGTTAGGGTTAGGGTTAGGGTTAGGGTTAGGGTTAGGGTTAGGGTTAGGGTTAGGGTTAGGGTTAGGGTTAGGGTTAGGGTTAGGGTTAGGGTTAGGGTTAGGGTTAGGGTTAGGGTTAGGGTTAGGGTTAGGGTTAGGGTTAGGGTTAGGGTTAGGGTTAGGGTTAGGGTTAGGGTTAGGGTTAGGGTTAGGGTTAGGGTTAGGGTTAGGGTTAGGGTTAGGGTTAGGGTTAGGGTTAGGGTTAGGGTTAGGGTTAGGGTTAGGGTTAGGGTTAGGGTTAGGGTTAGGGTTAGGGTTAGGGTTAGGGTTAGGGTTAGGGTTAGGGTTAGGGTTAGGGTTAGGGTTAGGGTTAGGGTTAGGGTTAGGGTTAGGGTTAGGGTTAGGGTTAGGGTTAGGGTTAGGGTTAGGGTTAGGGTTAGGGTTAGGGTTAGGGTTAGGGTTAGGGTTAGGGTTAGGGTTAGGGTTAGGGTTAGGGTTAGGGTTAGGGTTAGGGTTAGGGTTAGGGTTAGGGTTAGGGTTAGGGTTAGGGTTAGGGTTAGGGTTAGGGTTAGGGTTAGGGTTAGGGTTAGGGTTAGGGTTAGGGTTAGGGTTAGGGTTAGGGTTAGGGTTAGGGTTAGGGTTAGGGTTAGGGTTAGGGTTAGGGTTAGGGTTAGGGTTAGGGTTAGGGTTAGGGTTAGGGTTAGGGTTAGGGTTAGGGTTAGGGTTAGGGTTAGGGTTAGGGTTAGGGTTAGGGTTAGGGTTAGGGTTAGGGTTAGGGTTAGGGTTAGGGTTAGGGTTAGGGTTAGGGTTAGGGTTAGGGTTAGGGTTAGGGTTAGGGTTAGGGTTAGGGTTAGGGTTAGGGTTAGGGTTAGGGTTAGGGTTAGGGTTAGGGTTAGGGTTAGGGTTAGGGTTAGGGTTAGGGTTAGGGTTAGGGTTAGGGTTAGGGTTAGGGTTAGGGTTAGGGTTAGGGTTAGGGTTAGGGTTAGGGTTAGGGTTAGGGTTAGGGTTAGGGTTAGGGTTAGGGTTAGGGTTAGGGTTAGGGTTAGGGTTAGGGTTAGGGTTAGGGTTAGGGTTAGGGTTAGGGTTAGGGTTAGGGTTAGGGTTAGGGTTAGGGTTAGGGTTAGGGTTAGGGTTAGGGTTAGGGTTAGGGTTAGGGTTAGGGTTAGGGTTAGGGTTAGGGTTAGGGTTAGGGTTAGGGTTAGGGTTAGGGTTAGGGTTAGGGTTAGGGTTAGGGTTAGGGTTAGGGTTAGGGTTAGGGTTAGGGTTAGGGTTAGGGTTAGGGTTAGGGTTAGGGTTAGGGTTAGGGTTAGGGTTAGGGTTAGGGTTAGGGTTAGGGTTAGGGTTAGGGTTAGGGTTAGGGTTAGGGTTAGGGTTAGGGTTAGGGTTAGGGTTAGGGTTAGGGTTAGGGTTAGGGTTAGGGTTAGGGTTAGGGTTAGGGTTAGGGTTAGGGTTAGGGTTAGGGTTAGGGTTAGGGTTAGGGTTAGGGTTAGGGTTAGGGTTAGGGTTAGGGTTAGGGTTAGGGTTAGGGTTAGGGTTAGGGTTAGGGTTAGGGTTAGGGTTAGGGTTAGGGTTAGGGTTAGGGTTAGGGTTAGGGTTAGGGTTAGGGTTAGGGTTAGGGTTAGGGTTAGGGTTAGGGTTAGGGTTAGGGTTAGGGTTAGGGTTAGGGTTAGGGTTAGGGTTAGGGTTAGGGTTAGGGTTAGGGTTAGGGTTAGGGTTAGGGTTAGGGTTAGGGTTAGGGTTAGGGTTAGGGTTAGGGTTAGGGTTAGGGTTAGGGTTAGGGTTAGGGTTAGGGTTAGGGTTAGGGTTAGGGTTAGGGTTAGGGTTAGGGTTAGGGTTAGGGTTAGGGTTAGGGTTAGGGTTAGGGTTAGGGTTAGGGTTAGGGTTAGGGTTAGGGTTAGGGTTAGGGTTAGGGTTAGGGTTAGGGTTAGGGTTAGGGTTAGGGTTAGGGTTAGGGTTAGGGTTAGGGTTAGGGTTAGGGTTAGGGTTAGGGTTAGGGTTAGGGTTAGGGTTAGGGTTAGGGTTAGGGTTAGGGTTAGGGTTAGGGTTAGGGTTAGGGTTAGGGTTAGGGTTAGGGTTAGGGTTAGGGTTAGGGTTAGGGTTAGGGTTAGGGTTAGGGTTAGGGTTAGGGTTAGGGTTAGGGTTAGGGTTAGGGTTAGGGTTAGGGTTAGGGTTAGGGTTAGGGTTAGGGTTAGGGTTAGGGTTAGGGTTAGGGTTAGGGTTAGGGTTAGGGTTAGGGTTAGGGTTAGGGTTAGGGTTAGGGTTAGGGTTAGGGTTAGGGTTAGGGTTAGGGTTAGGGTTAGGGTTAGGGTTAGGGTTAGGGTTAGGGTTAGGGTTAGGGTTAGGGTTAGGGTTAGGGTTAGGGTTAGGGTTAGGGTTAGGGTTAGGGTTAGGGTTAGGGTTAGGGTTAGGGTTAGGGTTAGGGTTAGGGTTAGGGTTAGGGTTAGGGTTAGGGTTAGGGTTAGGGTTAGGGTTAGGGTTAGGGTTAGGGTTAGGGTTAGGGTTAGGGTTAGGGTTAGGGTTAGGGTTAGGGTTAGGGTTAGGGTTAGGGTTAGGGTTAGGGTTAGGGTTAGGGTTAGGGTTAGGGTTAGGGTTAGGGTTAGGGTTAGGGTTAGGGTTAGGGTTAGGGTTAGGGTTAGGGTTAGGGTTAGGGTTAGGGTTAGGGTTAGGGTTAGGGTTAGGGTTAGGGTTAGGGTTAGGGTTAGGGTTAGGGTTAGGGTTAGGGTTAGGGTTAGGGTTAGGGTTAGGGTTAGGGTTAGGGTTAGGGTTAGGGTTAGGGTTAGGGTTAGGGTTAGGGTTAGGGTTAGGGTTAGGGTTAGGGTTAGGGTTAGGGTTAGGGTTAGGGTTAGGGTTAGGGTTAGGGTTAGGGTTAGGGTTAGGGTTAGGGTTAGGGTTAGGGTTAGGGTTAGGGTTAGGGTTAGGGTTAGGGTTAGGGTTAGGGTTAGGGTTAGGGTTAGGGTTAGGGTTAGGGTTAGGGTTAGGGTTAGGGTTAGGGTTAGGGTTAGGGTTAGGGTTAGGGTTAGGGTTAGGGTTAGGGTTAGGGTTAGGGTTAGGGTTAGGGTTAGGGTTAGGGTTAGGGTTAGGGTTAGGGTTAGGGTTAGGGTTAGGGTTAGGGTTAGGGTTAGGGTTAGGGTTAGGGTTAGGGTTAGGGTTAGGGTTAGGGTTAGGGTTAGGGTTAGGGTTAGGGTTAGGGTTAGGGTTAGGGTTAGGGTTAGGGTTAGGGTTAGGGTTAGGGTTAGGGTTAGGGTTAGGGTTAGGGTTAGGGTTAGGGTTAGGGTTAGGGTTAGGGTTAGGGTTAGGGTTAGGGTTAGGGTTAGGGTTAGGGTTAGGGTTAGGGTTAGGGTTAGGGTTAGGGTTAGGGTTAGGGTTAGGGTTAGGGTTAGGGTTAGGGTTAGGGTTAGGGTTAGGGTTAGGGTTAGGGTTAGGGTTAGGGTTAGGGTTAGGGTTAGGGTTAGGGTTAGGGTTAGGGTTAGGGTTAGGGTTAGGGTTAGGGTTAGGGTTAGGGTTAGGGTTAGGGTTAGGGTTAGGGTTAGGGTTAGGGTTAGGGTTAGGGTTAGGGTTAGGGTTAGGGTTAGGGTTAGGGTTAGGGTTAGGGTTAGGGTTAGGGTTAGGGTTAGGGTTAGGGTTAGGGTTAGGGTTAGGGTTAGGGTTAGGGTTAGGGTTAGGGTTAGGGTTAGGGTTAGGGTTAGGGTTAGGGTTAGGGTTAGGGTTAGGGTTAGGGTTAGGGTTAGGGTTAGGGTTAGGGTTAGGGTTAGGGTTAGGGTTAGGGTTAGGGTTAGGGTTAGGGTTAGGGTTAGGGTTAGGGTTAGGGTTAGGGTTAGGGTTAGGGTTAGGGTTAGGGTTAGGGTTAGGGTTAGGGTTAGGGTTAGGGTTAGGGTTAGGGTTAGGGTTAGGGTTAGGGTTAGGGTTAGGGTTAGGGTTAGGGTTAGGGTTAGGGTTAGGGTTAGGGTTAGGGTTAGGGTTAGGGTTAGGGTTAGGGTTAGGGTTAGGGTTAGGGTTAGGGTTAGGGTTAGGGTTAGGGTTAGGGTTAGGGTTAGGGTTAGGGTTAGGGTTAGGGTTAGGGTTAGGGTTAGGGTTAGGGTTAGGGTTAGGGTTAGGGTTAGGGTTAGGGTTAGGGTTAGGGTTAGGGTTAGGGTTAGGGTTAGGGTTAGGGTTAGGGTTAGGGTTAGGGTTAGGGTTAGGGTTAGGGTTAGGGTTAGGGTTAGGGTTAGGGTTAGGGTTAGGGTTAGGGTTAGGGTTAGGGTTAGGGTTAGGGTTAGGGTTAGGGTTAGGGTTAGGGTTAGGGTTAGGGTTAGGGTTAGGGTTAGGGTTAGGGTTAGGGTTAGGGTTAGGGTTAGGGTTAGGGTTAGGGTTAGGGTTAGGGTTAGGGTTAGGGTTAGGGTTAGGGTTAGGGTTAGGGTTAGGGTTAGGGTTAGGGTTAGGGTTAGGGTTAGGGT
>CM060116.1:38578927-38679107 GCA_030522415.1 Channallabes apus | reverse complement strand
CTAACCCTAACCCTAACCTCCTAACCTAACCCTAACCCTAACCCTAACCCCTAACCCTAACCCTAACCCTAACCCTAACCCTAACCCTAACCCTAACTACCCTAACCCTAACCCTAACCCTAACCCCTAACCCTAACCCTAACCCTAACCCTAACCCTAACCCTAACCCTAACCCTAACCCTAACCCTAACCCTACCCTAACCCTAACCCTAACCCTAACCCTAACCCTAACCCTAACCCTAACCCTAACCCTAACCCTAACCTAACCCTAACCCTAACCCTAACCCTAACCCTAACCCTAACCCTAACCCTAACCCTAACCCTAACCCTAACCCTAACCCTAACCCTAACCCTAACCCTAACCCTAACCCTAACCCTAACCCTAACCCTAACCCTAACCCTAACCCTAACCCTAACCCTAACCCTAACCCTAACCCTAACCCTAACCCTAACCCTAACCCTAACCCTAACCCTAACCCTAACCCTAACCCTAACCCTAACCCTAACCCTAACCCTAACCTAACCCTAACCCTAACCCTAACCCCTAACCCTAACCCTAACCCTAACCCTAACCCTAACCCTAACCCTAACCCTAACCCTAACCCTAACCCTAACCCTAACCCTAACCCTAACCCTAACCCTAACCCTAACCCTAACCCTAACCCTAACCCTAACCCTAACCCTAACCCTAACCCTAACCCTAACCCTAACCCTAACCCTAACCCTAACCCTAACCCTAACCCTAACCCTAACCCTAACCCTAACCCTAACCCTAACCCTAACCCTAACCCTAACCCTAACCCTAACCCTAACCCTAACCCTAACCCTAACCCTAACCCTAACCCTAACCCTAACCCTAACCCTAACCCTAACCCTAACCCTAACCCTAACCCTAACCCTAACCCTAACCCTAACCCTAACCCTAACCCTAACCCTAACCCTAACCCTAACCCTAACCCTAACCCTAACCCTAACCCTAACCCTAACCCTAACCCTAACCCTAACCCTAACCCTAACCCTAACCCTAACCCTAACCCTAACCCTAACCCTAACCCTAACCCTAACCCTAACCCTAACCCTAACCCTAACCCTAACCCTAACCCTAACCCTAACCCTAACCCTAACCCTAACCCTAACCCTAACCCTAACCCTAACCCTAACCCTAACCCTAACCCTAACCCTAACCCTAACCCTAACCCTAACCCTAACCCTAACCCTAACCCTAACCCTAACCCTAACCCTAACCCTAACCCTAACCCTAACCCTAACCCTAACCCTAACCCTAACCCTAACCCTAACCCTAACCCTAACCCTAACCCTAACCCTAACCCTAACCCTAACCCTAACCCTAACCCTAACCCTAACCCTAACCCTAACCCTAACCCTAACCCTAACCCTAACCCTAACCCTAACCCTAACCCTAACCCTAACCCTAACCCTAACCCTAACCCTAACCCTAACCCTAACCCTAACCCTAACCCTAACCCTAACCCTAACCCTAACCCTAACCCTAACCCTAACCCTAACCCTAACCCTAACCCTAACCCTAACCCTAACCCTAACCCTAACCCTAACCCTAACCCTAACCCTAACCCTAACCCTAACCCTAACCCTAACCCTAACCCTAACCCTAACCCTAACCCTAACCCTAACCCTAACCCTAACCCTAACCCTAACCCTAACCCTAACCCTAACCCTAACCCTAACCCTAACCCTAACCCTAACCCTAACCCTAACCCTAACCCTAACCCTAACCCTAACCCTAACCCTAACCCTAACCCTAACCCTAACCCTAACCCTAACCCTAACCCTAACCCTAACCCTAACCCTAACCCTAACCCTAACCCTAACCCTAACCCTAACCCTAACCCTAACCCTAACCCTAACCCTAACCCTAACCCTAACCCTAACCCTAACCCTAACCCTAACCCTAACCCTAACCCTAACCCTAACCCTAACCCTAACCCTAACCCTAACCCTAACCCTAACCCTAACCCTAACCCTAACCCTAACCCTAACCCTAACCCTAACCCTAACCCTAACCCTAACCCTAACCCTAACCCTAACCCTAACCCTAACCCTAACCCTAACCCTAACCCTAACCCTAACCCTAACCCTAACCCTAACCCTAACCCTAACCCTAACCCTAACCCTAACCCTAACCCTAACCCTAACCCTAACCCTAACCCTAACCCTAACCCTAACCCTAACCCTAACCCTAACCCTAACCCTAACCCTAACCCTAACCCTAACCCTAACCCTAACCCTAACCCTAACCCTAACCCTAACCCTAACCCTAACCCTAACCCTAACCCTAACCCTAACCCTAACCCTAACCCTAACCCTAACCCTAACCCTAACCCTAACCCTAACCCTAACCCTAACCCTAACCCTAACCCTAACCCTAACCCTAACCCTAACCCTAACCCTAACCCTAACCCTAACCCTAACCCTAACCCTAACCCTAACCCTAACCCTAACCCTAACCCTAACCCTAACCCTAACCCTAACCCTAACCCTAACCCTAACCCTAACCCTAACCCTAACCCTAACCCTAACCCTAACCCTAACCCTAACCCTAACCCTAACCCTAACCCTAACCCTAACCCTAACCCTAACCCTAACCCTAACCCTAACCCTAACCCTAACCCTAACCCTAACCCTAACCCTAACCCTAACCCTAACCCTAACCCTAACCCTAACCCTAACCCTAACCCTAACCCTAACCCTAACCCTAACCCTAACCCTAACCCTAACCCTAACCCTAACCCTAACCCTAACCCTAACCCTAACCCTAACCCTAACCCTAACCCTAACCCTAACCCTAACCCTAACCCTAACCCTAACCCTAACCCTAACCCTAACCCTAACCCTAACCCTAACCCTAACCCTAACCCTAACCCTAACCCTAACCCTAACCCTAACCCTAACCCTAACCCTAACCCTAACCCTAACCCTAACCCTAACCCTAACCCTAACCCTAACCCTAACCCTAACCCTAACCCTAACCCTAACCCTAACCCTAACCCTAACCCTAACCCTAACCCTAACCCTAACCCTAACCCTAACCCTAACCCTAACCCTAACCCTAACCCTAACCCTAACCCTAACCCTAACCCTAACCCTAACCCTAACCCTAACCCTAACCCTAACCCTAACCCTAACCCTAACCCTAACCCTAACCCTAACCCTAACCCTAACCCTAACCCTAACCCTAACCCTAACCCTAACCCTAACCCTAACCCTAACCCTAACCCTAACCCTAACCCTAACCCTAACCCTAACCCTAACCCTAACCCTAACCCTAACCCTAACCCTAACCCTAACCCTAACCCTAACCCTAACCCTAACCCTAACCCTAACCCTAACCCTAACCCTAACCCTAACCCTAACCCTAACCCTAACCCTAACCCTAACCCTAACCCTAACCCTAACCCTAACCCTAACCCTAACCCTAACCCTAACCCTAACCCTAACCCTAACCCTAACCCTAACCCTAACCCTAACCCTAACCCTAACCCTAACCCTAACCCTAACCCTAACCCTAACCCTAACCCTAACCCTAACCCTAACCCTAACCCTAACCCTAACCCTAACCCTAACCCTAACCCTAACCCTAACCCTAACCCTAACCCTAACCCTAACCCTAACCCTAACCCTAACCCTAACCCTAACCCTAACCCTAACCCTAACCCTAACCCTAACCCTAACCCTAACCCTAACCCTAACCCTAACCCTAACCCTAACCCTAACCCTAACCCTAACCCTAACCCTAACCCTAACCCTAACCCTAACCCTAACCCTAACCCTAACCCTAACCCTAACCCTAACCCTAACCCTAACCCTAACCCTAACCCTAACCCTAACCCTAACCCTAACCCTAACCCTAACCCTAACCCTAACCCTAACCCTAACCCTAACCCTAACCCTAACCCTAACCCTAACCCTAACCCTAACCCTAACCCTAACCCTAACCCTAACCCTAACCCTAACCCTAACCCTAACCCTAACCCTAACCCTAACCCTAACCCTAACCCTAACCCTAACCCTAACCCTAACCCTAACCCTAACCCTAACCCTAACCCTAACCCTAACCCTAACCCTAACCCTAACCCTAACCCTAACCCTAACCCTAACCCTAACCCTAACCCTAACCCTAACCCTAACCCTAACCCTAACCCTAACCCTAACCCTAACCCTAACCCTAACCCTAACCCTAACCCTAACCCTAACCCTAACCCTAACCCTAACCCTAACCCTAACCCTAACCCTAACCCTAACCCTAACCCTAACCCTAACCCTAACCCTAACCCTAACCCTAACCCTAACCCTAACCCTAACCCTAACCCTAACCCTAACCCTAACCCTAACCCTAACCCTAACCCTAACCCTAACCCTAACCCTAACCCTAACCCTAACCCTAACCCTAACCCTAACCCTAACCCTAACCCTAACCCTAACCCTAACCCTAACCCTAACCCTAACCCTAACCCTAACCCTAACCCTAACCCTAACCCTAACCCTAACCCTAACCCTAACCCTAACCCTAACCCTAACCCTAACCCTAACCCTAACCCTAACCCTAACCCTAACCCTAACCCTAACCCTAACCCTAACCCTAACCCTAACCCTAACCCCTAACCCTAACCCTAACCCTAACCCTAACCCTAACCCTAACCCTAACCCTAACCCTAACCCTAACCCTAACCCTAACCCTAACCCTAACCCTAACCCTAACCCTAACCCTAACCCTAACCCTAATTAGGGACGTTAGGGACTAAATATTGAGATGTTGGGCTTCGGGTGTCAGAAGCCTTCTAAAATTCCCCCGAGCTCGGAGCTGGGGTCCGGGGAATTTTTGACCCCTCCTGGCCGGAGATGGGTCCCGGTTCTCCCCTTTCCCAGTCCCCTAAAAATCTATGGGCCCCAGATTCGAGTTCCCTGAATTTTTTCATGATTTTAGCAAAAAAAATCAGCTTTCTACGACCTTCCTAGCAAAAGTAGCTAAAATTGCAGTACTCCTCCAAATTAAAGGGGGCCCTAGACCTAGATTTGAGGACCCAACGTCTAAATGACAGTATGTCAATAAAATTCACTAACCATCAAAACTTTTTCCCCAGGCCCAGTGTGTTCATCATCCCTTCCCCAGCTTTAGGTCACTGTAGCCCGGGGAGGTAAGCCAGCTCACCCCGCTGGAACTTAGCCTCTCTGGACTTTGAAATATTTTCACTATGGGCACAGGCCGAATCCTCCTGGAGGAATGGGACTTTTACCCGGCCAGGGGCACTCTCGTCGGGCACACTCTGCATTCCTCCATGACCAAAGTCCTTGGGATTTTTTTTCATTATTATCATTTTTTTTCTCACAGGCCAAATCCTCATGGAGGAATGGGACTTTTACCCAGCCAGGGGCACCCTTCCCGGGCACCCTCGGTCCCCCGACCCCGCCCGGGTCAAAAGTATTTGGACACCTCGGATCTTCCCCAAACTCGAGCAGGGGGTGCCCGGGGGCCGTGGCAGACAGGGGCCGCGACCTCAGGCCTCTCCCAGGCCAGTTCCCTTCCCGGGGCACTCCCGAGCCCGGGACCACCGCAGCCCGACTCGCCGTGAGCCCCACACCCGGGAAAACATATCATAACCCCCGCAGGAGCATTTTTGTCATGGGCCCCCAGGGGCCTCGGCGCTCGATCGGGAACAGGTTCTCGATATAGCATTAGTAAAGACCCAACATGTCAATGTTGGTCCCTAACGGGTAAAAAAATCACAACTTCCCCAAAGTTGGGAGTAGCGGCTCCAAACTCGGCAGGCAAACTCCCAGGGCCCGGTGGACCCAGGATACCGAAGCCCGTGTCCGTAGCACCTTCCCCGGGCTAGTTCCGTCCAGGGGCCCCCTAGGGACCCGGGACCACCAGGGACCGACTCTGCGTGAGCCCCAGACCCGGGAAATGGTGTCGCTTTCCCGGTAGCACGTACCCGCGGGAAATAGGGTCCTGACCCACCTTCGCATAAGTGCAATTCAAAGTCACCCAACCTGTCCATATCGGGCCCTTTAAACGCAAAGTTGCTCCTAGCGGCTCCAAACTCGGCAGGCAAACTCCCAGGGCCCGGGGGACCCAGGATCCCGAAGCCCGTGGCTCTAGCACCTTCCCCGGGCTAGTTCTGTCCAGGGGCCCCCCAGGGCCCCGGGACCACCATAGCCCGACTCGGCGTGAGCCCTAGGCCCGGGAAATGGTATCGCTTTCCCGCTAGGAGCAACTTTGGGTCGAGGGGCCCCGGGGGCCCAGAGTCCCGGAGGGTAAGCGGGGGTCCCCTGCGGTCCCATCCCGCAGATCGGAGTCGAAATCGGGGGGACTTTTTATTCCGAGGCCCCCTAGGTCCCTGGGGCTCCCTGCACTATGGGCACAGGCCGAATCCTCCGGGAGGAATGGCACTTTTACCCGGCCAGAGGCACTCTCCCTCCTGCCTGGAGCTAAGTCTATGGGACCCAGGTTCTCGATATTTCAATGGGAATGGACCCAGCATGTCAGTTAAAATCCCTTAATGGTAAAAACCTCGGGTCTTTTCACCGAGGCCTCCGTGGAGCCCTCCCCCAGCTTTAGGACACTGAAGCCCGGGGAGCTAACCCAGCTCACCCCCCTGGAGTTTAGCCTCTCTGGACTTTGAACATTTTAGGGTTACACAGGCTTAGGGCTCACAGTCTTAGGGTTATACAGGCTTAGGGCTCACAGGCTTAGGGCTCACAGGCTTAGGGCTCCCGGGCTGGGCTCTGGGACTCTGCCCGGCCCCAGGCACCCCTAGGGCGGCCACACTAGTCACCCACACCCGCTGGGGCTCCGGCCTCATGGGACTTTGAACATTTTAGGGTTGTACAGGCTTAGGGCTCACAGGCTTAGGGCTCACAGGCTTAGGGCTCCCGGGCTGGGCTCTGGGACTCTGCCCAGCCCCAGGCACCCCTAGGGCGGCCACACTAGTCACCCACACCCGCTGGGGCTCCAGCCTCATGGGACTTTGAACATTTTAGGGTCATACTGTCTCGGGGCTCCCCGGGCATGCACAGTCCCGAGCCGCCCGGGGGTATGGGACTCTGCCCCGCTAGCCAGCCTCTTAGGCAGGCCCGGGACGAATCCAACGAGCCCTCCCCCAGCTCCCTAGCCCTAACGGCCGCGGAGATATAGCCGATCAGCCCCGAAACTTTGGCCGGCTCTCACCCGGGCCCCGAGCGACCCACACCCGGGGGACCAAGCCTGGATCGTAGGGCTCGTCTGGCCCGATCCGACGAGCCCTCCCCCAGCCCCCTAGCCCTAACCCCCGGGGAGATATGGCACTCGAACCCTCCCCGTCTTCGGTACACTTTACTCTAACTGCCCCCCCGTACCCTAACCTTAACCCTCCGGCCTGGGGGTCACAGTACACCGAGGGGGAGTCGGGCCCCACGCCCTGGGCCAGGCCCCGAACCCGGGGACCCATCGGCCCGGGCCTGGGACACCCGCAAACCCTAGGGACTTTGGCGAGCTCGGGCCCGGTGCGCGCCCACGACCCGCCGGGCACCCCACGCCCAGGCCACCTAGACAGCCTGTCCCAGGGTCACGACCAGAGTCAAAGCCGACCCTCCCCGACCCTCTAGCCCCCGGGGCTGGGGAGTTGCCCAGGAGCAGCCCCGCGGACATTCGGGCCGCTTACGCCCGCCCGGAACGACCCACCTCCGGGGCACCCAGACCCCCTAACCCTCCTCCGCCCGACGCTTCCGATGGGCCCTGCCCCGACCCTCTAGCCCCAACGCCCGCGGAGATATGCCCGATCAGCCCCGAAACTTTGGCCGGCTCTCACCCGGCCCCCGAGCGACCCACACCCGGGGGACCAAGCCAGGGTCGTAGGCCTCGTCTGGCCCGATCCGACGAGCCCTCCCCCAGCTCCCTAACCCTAACCCCCGGGGAGATACGCCCGATAAGGCCCGGGAGCCCCGACACCGGGTCCTTTCACGCCCCCTACCGGCCGGCCGAAGCCCCCCACACCCGGGAACCCTAGGATAGCCTCGTAGGGCTCGCCCAGACGAATCCAACGAGCCCTCCCCCAGCTTCCTAGCCCCAAGGGCCGGGGAGATATGGTGGCTGGATGGTGGGTCTTAGCCTGTGTGGACTTTGGAAATTTACCACTTGACTTGTATACATGCTGGCTGAACCCACCTGGAGGAATTCGACTCTCCCCGGCCCAAGGCACCCCCAGGTCGGCCACACTACCCACCAACACCTGCTCATGGGACTTTGAACATTTTAGGGTCATACTGTCTTAGGGCTACCCGTCTTAGGGTTATACAGGCTTAGGGCTCCCGGGCTGCGCTCTGGGACTCTGCCCGGCCCCAGGCACCCCTAAGTCGGCCACACTACCCACCAACACCTGCTCATGGGACTTTGAACATTTTAGGGTCATACTGTCTTAGGGCTACCCGTCTTAGGGTTATACAGGCTTAGGGCTCCCGGGCTGCGCTCTGGGACTCTGCCCGGCCCCAGGCACCCCTAAGTCGGCCACACTACCCACCAATACCCGCTGGGGCTCCAGGCTCATGGGACTTTGACATCTTAGGGTCACACAGTCTTAGGGCTCACAGGGTTATGGTTAGGCTGGGGCTAGGGGACTCTCTCCGGCCCCAGCCCCGCCAACCCTACACACCCTTCCCCGGGGCCCTGGGACCTATCCAACGAGCCCTCCCCCAGCTTCCTAGCCCCAAGGGCCGGGGAGATATTCACCGAAATGCCCGGACCTTTCTCCGGCTCTCACCCCGCCTCCGAGTGACCCAGCCCCGGGAAACCGACTTAGCCTTCCCCGGGGCCCCGCGCCCTATCCAACGAGCCCTCCCCCAGCTTCTTAGCCCCAAGGGCCGGGGAGATACACACAGAAATGCCCGGGGGACATTCCCCGGCGCCTACCGGGGCCCCCTCGCGACCCAGCCCCGGGAAACCGACTCAGCCTTCCCCGGGGCCCCGGGACCTATCCAACGAGCCCTCCCCCAGCTTCCTAGCCCCAAGGGCTGGGGAGATACACCCAGAAATGCCCGGGGGACATTCCCCGGCGCCTACCGGGGCCCCCTAGCGACCCAGCCCCGCCAACCCTACACAGCCTTCCCGGTGAGCCCGGGACCTATCCAACGAGCCCTCCCCCAGCTTCCTAGCCCCAAAGGCCGGGGAGATATTCACCCGGGAGCCCCGGGGGGGAACAGCGCCACCCACTGCCCGGCCTGCAGTGCTCCCTCCCTGGGCCCCAGAACCACCAAACTCCGGGGATCGAAGCCCCAGGTACCCAGCGCCCCATCCGAACCGGGGCACCGCCACTTAAGCCCCCCTACACGGACTCAGCCCTTAATCCCGACCCGCTGAGTAGCTGGACCCCTGGGATAACTCCGAAATTTCGCCGACCCCTGGGATAACTCCGAAATTTCATTGACCCCTGGGAAACCCAGGGACTTAGAAAATTTTTCACTCAGACCCCTGGGAAACCCAGGGACTTAGAAAATTTTTCACTCAGACCCCTGGGAAACCCAGGGACTTAGAAAATTTTTCACAAACCCCTCATATAACCAATTCCTATGGGGACCCCTGGTATAACTGGGGACTTAGAAGAATTTCTGAAAAACTTTTGAAAAAACGACTAAGTCCCCAGTTATCCCAGGGGTCTGGTTCTCCAGGACCAGACCGGTTGTGCTTCATCAATGTCCCCGGGCTTAAGTGGCGGTGCCCGGGGAGGGATGGGGCGCCGGGTCCTGCCTGGAGCTCAGCTTCAGGCTGAAGCCTCCTGGAGGAATGGGACTTTTACCCGGCCAGGGGCACTCTCATCGGGCACGCTCTGCATTCTTCCATGACCAAAGTCCTTGTGTTTTTCTGACAGGCCAAATCCTCCTGGAGGAATGGGACTTTTACCCAGCCAGGGTCACCCTTCCCGGCTACACTCTGTATTCCTCCATGACCAAAGTCCTTGTGTTTTTCTGACAGGCCAAATCCTTCTGGAGGAATGGGACTTTTACCCAGCCAGGGTCACCCTTCCCGGCCACACTCTGCATTCCTCCATGACCAAAGTCCTTGGGTTTTTAACACAGGCCGAATCCTTCTGGAGGAATGGGACTTTTACCCAGCCAGGGTCACCCTTCCCGGCCAAACTCTGCATTCCTCCATGACCAAAGTCCTTGTGTTTTTCTGACAGGCCAAATCCTCCTGGAGGAATGGGACTTTTACCCAGCCAGGGTCACCCTTCCCGGCCACACTCTGCATTCCTCCATGACCAAAGTCCTTGTATTTTTCTGACAGGCCAAATCCTTCTGGAGGAATGGGACTTTTACCCAGCCAGGGTCACCCTTCCCGGCCACACTCTGTATTCCTCCATGACCAAAGTCCTTGGGTTTTTAACACAGGCCAAATCCTTCTGGAGGAATGGGACTTTTACCCGGCCAGGTGCACCCTTCCTGGCCACACTCTGTATTCCTCCATGACCAAAGTCCTTGGGTTTTTAATACAGGCCGAATCCTTCTGGAGGAATGGGACTTTTACCCGGCCAGGGTCACCCTTCCCGGCCAAACTCTGCATTCCTCCATGACCAAAGTCCTTGGGTTTTTAACACAGGCCGAATCCTTCTGGAGGAATGGGACTTTTACCCGGCCAGGGTCACCCTTCCCGGCCACACTCTGTATTCCTCCATGACCAAAGTCCTTGGGTTTTTCTGACAGGCTGAATCCTCCTGGAGGAATGGGACTTTTACCCAGCCAGGGTCACCCTTCCCGGCCACACTCTGCATTCCTCCATGACCAAAGTCCTTGGGTTTTTAACACAGGCCAAATCCTTCTGGAGGAATGGGACTTTTACCCAGCCAGGTGCACCTTTCCTGGCCACACTCTGTATTCCTCCATGACCAAAGTCCTTGTGTTTTTCTGACAGGCCAAATCCTCCTGGAGGAATGGGACTTTTACCCGGCCAGGGGCACTCTCATCGGGCACGCTCTGCATTCTTCCATGACCAAAGTCCTTGTGTTTTTCTGACAGGCCAAATCCTTCTGGAGGAATGGGACTTTTACCCGGCCAGGGTCACCCTTCCTGGCCACACTCTGTATTCCTCCATGACCAAAGTCCTTGGGTTTTTAACACAGGCCAAATCCTCCTGGAGGAATGGGACTTTTACCCAGCCAGGGTCACCCTTCCCGGCCAAACTCTGCATTCCTCCATGACCAAAGTCCTTGGGTTTTTAACACAGGCTGAATCCTCCTGGAGGAATGGGACTTTTACCCGGCCAGGTGCACCCTTCCTGGCCACACTCTGTATTCCTCCATGACCAAAGTCCTTGGGTTTTTAACACAGGCCAAATCCTCCTGGAGGAATGGGACTTTTACCCAGCCAGGGTCACCCTTCCCGGCCACACTCTGCATTCCTCCATGACCAAAGTCCTTGTGTTTTTCTGACAGGCCAAATCCTTCTGGAGGAATGGGACTTTTACCCAGCCAGGGTCACCCTTCCCGGCCAAACTCTGCATTCCTCCATGACCAAAGTCCTTGGGTTTTTAACACAGGCCGAATCCTTCTGGAGGAATGGGACTTTTACCCAGCCAGCTAACCCTAACCCTAACCCATTTTAAGTTGCTGGTCTTTACACTTCTTTTATTCTTTTACCTTCTTCAGTTGTTTCACATTTTGTCTTTTAAAAAAAACTGTAACTATTAATAAATTCTAAAACATTTCTTTCTTGTTAATAAAGTATACTATATTCTTTTAGGCTTTTTCTTCTTTCTTTTGAAGAAGAACCTAAAAACTCTATTTATTGTAATTTTTATCCTATCTACTACCAAGTCAGTTTTTAACAAAACTATGTAGTTGGCCTGCGCATAGAAGGGTATACATACACTCTCTCTAAAAAATATTTTTATTTCCCCTAACCTAACCCCTAACCCTAACCCTACGCAAACATATTTATGGCTGAATGGGAGACTTCAGCACTATCCCAATGTCAGAAAAAACCACTCCATTATTTCCGTTATCTTGATGATATCTGGGAAATTTGGACCCATACGGAGGAGGAATTTAAAGCATTTCTGGAGACACTCAATAATCATAATCCGTCTATCAAATTAAAATCCACCATCAGTCAGCTCTCAGTTGACTTTTTGGACACAACAACCTACAAAGGGCCAGAATTCCATCTCACACACAAATTGGACATCAAAGTTTTTTTCAAAGAAACAGACATACACGCGCTACTGCACAAAACAAGTTTCCACCCCAAACATACATATTCTGGCCTAATCAAATCACAACTCCTGAGGTTTCGTCGTATTTGCACCCAAGAACGGGACTTCATTGAAGCGACACGAATCCTCTTCACAGCACTCAGAACCAGAGGATATAACAGATCCTTCCTGAGGAAAAATTTCAAAACATACCTGAACAGAAGGACCCAGACGGAGGGCACCAGTGTGCCCCTGGTCCTCACCTATTCCTCGGCCTCTGTTACACTGAGCAGGAGGTTAAGATCCAACTACCAACACATTTTGGGACAAACACAAACATTCAAAGATCATAAAGTAATCGCAGCATATAGAAAAAACAAAAATCTACAGGATCATTTAATCAGAGCTAAACTAAATCCTCTACACATCACAAAACCTAAGCATCAGGGACAATATTTTAAACAAGAAGACTACGTACAGAACAAAATCACCAAAGAAGTTTTCAGTACTCACCGATCTGGCACAGTACACAGCCAAAACTGTGTATATCTCATTACCTGTAAACAATGCAGAAGACAATATGTTGGAGAAACGGGCAATACCATCCTGGTCAGAATGACACAACACAAACACAACATCCTTAAAGGAAAACAAGAAAATAAAACTTACCTGGTCGGACACTTCTGGGAACATGGATGGGAATCCTTCGGGGCCATGGTCCTACAAGCCAACACGCAATGGTCCATCCTGCAAAGAAAAAGAGCAGAGAAAATCTGGATTAAGAAATTAGGCACCACACACCCCCTAGGCCTTAACGAGAAGTGAACTGGGTAGAGTCAGCGGCATTGATGGCCAGTGCACATAAGTTAGCGCGTCTACCAACCTCTTTCCTCACCTTAACCTCCTCCATCCTACCTTCTAACTTCTTCTCCCTTCCTAAATCCCTAACCTTAACCTCTGACCCCTAATCTCCCTAAACCCTAAAACTCAACCTCTCTTACCTTAACCCTACCCTCCCTAAACCCTAAAACTTAACCTCTAAAACTTACCCATAACCCTTAACCGCTAACTCGAACCTGATCCCTAACCCTAACCCTAACCCCTTATTCCAACCCTATTATAAGCCCTAACCCTAAATCCCTTCCCCTTCCCCTGACTTTTATAACCCTTATCCCACCTCCACTCTCTACCCCAACCGATTACCTTTAGGGTGACCATTGATTACAATGGATCATCCTAACTATGTTTGACCCTAGACCCCCAATATACTGGCTCTCTTCCTCTGATCCTTCCAACCCTAACCTTGGTTTCTTTTACATTTTAAAATTTTACTCACCCTAATTTGGCTCTCTTTTGAAATAAAATATTTTTTAGATAACATTTTTTTAGGACAGGACCAACAGGGGTGGAAAATGATGCCAGAGCAACATAAGCCCAAATTAAGGGAAACATTTAATTCTTAACCCTAACCCTAACCCTAACCCTGACTTCAAACGGAAGGGGTACATCAATAATAAACAATTAAATTTTCTCATAGGCCCAAACCCACCTAGACCACGGAAATTTTACCTCTTACCTAAAATACATAAAGATCCAAAGATATGGACAGTTCCCTCGGAGGTCCCCCAGGGGCGCCCCATTGTGTCGGATTGTGGGAGTGAGACCTACAACATAGCAGAATACATTGATCATTTTCTGAACCCTATTTCAACACTTCACGACAGTTACCTGAAAGACACCTATGATTTCATCAATAAAATTAAAAACAAAACCCTACCACATTCGGCCTTTCTCTTTACAATAGACATAGTCAGTCTGTACACAAACATTCACACAACAACAGGTTTGGGAGCAGTTACAAGATGTATGGACAAATTTCCAGATCCAAATCGGCCAGACACAGAACTGTTACAACTCTTGGAAATAAACCTCACTAGAAATGACTTTACATTTAATTCATCCACTTATCTACAGGTACAGGGCACAGCCATGGGAAAAAAATTTGCCCCAGCTTATGCCAACATTTATATGGCAGAATGGGAGGAGACACTATTCCCAAAGTGCCCCTATCGACCCACAGTTTATTACCGCTATTTGGATGACATCTTTGGGATCTGGCTTCATGGTAAACAACATTTCGACAATTTCATCCAGATAGCCAATTCACATCATGAGCACATTAAGGTTAAAGCAACAATAGATCCATCAACGATCAATTTTCTAGACACCACAGTCTTCACAACTACAATAACTAACAATTGCAAAACATTACACACCAAAGTTTTCTTCAAACCTACTGACTCACATGCACTCCTTCATAAAACCAGTTTCCACCCCAAACACACCTTCAAAGGAATCATCAAATCACAAATTATTCGTTTTTTTAGAATTAGCTCTTTCACTCAACATTTTCATGAAGCAATACAAGTACTGTTCCAAGCTCTCCGGACACGAGGATATGCCAAAAGATTCCTCAGATCAATTAAGACAGACACCGTTTGGGAACTCACCAATCACCCAAAACCATTGATGTCGGACCCCAGGGATGTCATCCCCATAGTTACTACATTCTCACGTGCCTCTACTATTCTAAATATTCTAAGTATACTATTCTTCCTGTTTTCGTATTGTTGCCGCGAAAGTTTCACAACGCGCGAGTTTCCTCAACTAAACAACTAAAAACTCCGACACAGAGGTACGTTATAATGTCTACCGTTCAGCTTGTTCAGTGTGTAGAGTGCAGGATGTTTAGACATTCTTCCTCCGTCATTAGCGATAATTTTATTTGTGATAGGTGTGTGTTAGTGAGCACTCTGACGGAGAAGATATCAGCGTTAGAGGAGCGCATCCAGACTTTAGAGAGTGTTAGACAGTGTGAGAGCAGCGTTATTCCTGTAGCGGACAGTCTGGGTGCCACAGGCGGAGATAATCAGCCCCCGACTCCGGCATTAGAGCCCTCACAGCGGGGCGAGTGGGTGACGACTCGGCGGCATACTCGTTCAGCCAAAGCTAACGCTAAGGCTAGCCCACCGGAGCACACCTCCTCTGCGCGTCACGTGTCCAACAGGTTTGCTCTCCTCAGTGCTGCACCCGCTGAGAAACCTGAAAGAGCTCTGGTTATAGGAGACTCTATACTGAGACACGTGACATTAGCTAGACCTTTAGGGGCGCCAGCGGCAGTGGTTAGGTGTATCCCGGGAGCCAGAGCACCGGACATAGCAGGTAATCTTAGGGCTCTAGGACAGCATAGGTTCTCTAAGATAGTGGTACATGCTGGAGCTAATGATATACGCCTTCGTCAGTCAGAGGTTAGTAAGAGTAACTTTACAGAGGTGTTTAAATTAGCGAAGGCGATGTCCGATGAAGTAGTATGCTCTGGTCCCATCCCAATGAGACGTGGCGACATAGCTTACAGCAGGTTATGGTCGCTGAACCGCTGGATGTCCAGGTGGTGCTCCAAAAATAATGTGGGCTACATAGACAATTGGAAGACCTTTGAGGGCAAAGCTGGCCTGTTAGGGCGGGACGGTGTCCATCCCACTCGGGAAGGTGCTTCTCTCATTTCCTGTAGTATAGCTCATAGTCTCAGTAGAGGTCTAGTTAATCGGTGACAATCCAGAGCCCAGGCCAGGGAGCAGACAGACAGGCTAAACCAACCGTCTGCTAGCTGCATAGAGTCGTCACTCAGGGTTCACCTTATTGAGACTGTGTCTGTTCCCCGATCTAAGCAAAAATGTAGAAAGACCCAGAAAGTCTGTTTCAATAATCTAATTAACATAAAGTCCACAAACTCCGATCATACTGAATGCGCAGCCGGCACCTCTGATCTGAAGCTAGGATTGTTAAATATTAGATCTCTCACATCAAAAGCAGTTATTGTTAATGAAATTATCACAGATCAGGCGTTTGATATACTCTGTTTAACTGAAACATGGGTTAAACAGGACGAGTATGTAGCTCTAAATGAAGCTAGTCCTCCTGGATACAGCTATATACACCAGCCTCGGTTAACTGGTAGAGGAGGAGGCGTCGCAGTTATTCATAATGATAACCTGTCTATCGTACAAAAACACAGACACAAATTTAACTCATTTGAAATTCTCTATAGTAACATAAATGTATTTAAGTATATTAAATCAGCTCAGTCGATTCCACTAATTATAATTTACAGACCTCCAGGGCTGTATTCTGAATTTCTTAGTGAATTTGCAGATTTCATCTCAGACCTGGTCATTTCTGTAGACAAAGTGTTAATTGCTGGAGATTTTAACATTCATTTTGAGAATCCAGAAGACCCTCTGAGAACAGCATTTATATCCATACTGGACTCCGTAGGTGTAAATCAGTGTGTAGTAGGACCCACTCATAAAGCAGGTCACACTTTAGATTTAGTAATATTCTTCGGATTAACTATAAGAAATGTGTTCACAATTCCACTGTCTGAAATTATCTCAGATCACTATCTTGTCTCCATTCAAGTGTCTCACAGTGATAATGTACGCACAGTACCGCGCTACCGTATTAAACGTACATTCACATCAACTACCACACAGAGTTTTATCAGTAATCTCCCAGAGTTACCAACTTCGATTAGGCCACCGTCTGACCCCACAGAACTTGATCAGGCGACTGAATATTTAGAGTCGACACTTCGTTGTACCTTAGATAATGTAGCTCCAGCTAAAAGAAAAATTATTAGAGATAAGAAACTCGCTCCCTGGTATAACGATCACACGCGCACTTTAAAACAGACTGCTCGGAAATTAGAGCGTAAATGGCGTCAAACTAAATTGTTGGTATTTCAAATAGCATGGAAAGAGAGCATCCTGAACTATAGGAAAGCTCTTAGTGTAGCTAGATCAACGTATCTCTCCACTCTTATAGACGAAAATAAAAATAATCCTAGATTTTTATTTAATACCGTAGCCAAATTAACCAGAAATAAGACCACTACAGAAATCTCCACAACAACATCATGCAATAGTGAGGACTTCATGAACTTTTTTAATAATAAAATTGTAAATATCAGGCATAAAATTGAGGCTTTGAAACCAAACAATGTAATTGATACTGATGTTAACCTAGCCATGTCAGATTCAAACCTAGAATACTTTACTCCTCTTGAAGAGAATGAACTAATTTCACTCATCTCTTCTGCAAATTCATCAACCTGTATATTAGATCCTATACCGACACATTTTCTTAAACAGATAGCACCAGTAATAACAGAACCGATGTTGAGAATAATTAATTCCTCACTCAGCATTGGTTATGTTCCAAAATCTTTTAAAGTAGCAGTTATTAAACCAATAATTAAGAAACCTGACCTCGACCCCTGTCAGCTGTCCAATTACAGGCCAATATCAAACCTCCCCTTTATCTCTAAGATTCTGGAAAAGATAGTAGCGGAGCAGCTATGCTCATATCTACATAGAAATGGCATACATGAACTGTATCAGTCAGGATTTAGGCCTCATCACAGCACAGAAACAGCACTCGTTAAAGTAGTAAATGACCTCCTATTGGCCTCTGATCAGGGTTGTGTAACTATGCTTGTATTACTCGACCTCAGTGCAGCTTTTGACACTATTGATCATGCTATTCTTCTTCACAGATTAGAAAATTTAGTAGGAATTAAGGGTACAACCCTCTCCTGGCTCAGATCCTATTTGACCGATCGTTATCAGTATGTAGACTTAAATGGTGATTATTCTGCATGTTCTCTAGTGGAGTTTGGCGTTCCGCAGGGTTCAGTTTTAGGCCCACTGCTTTTTTCCCTTTACATGCTTCCTCTGGGCAACATAATCCGTAAGCATGGTATTAGTTTTCATTGTTATGCTGACGACACACAGTTATATGTCTCAACAAAACCTGATGAGAAAAACCATCTTACTAAAGTTGAGCAATGTGTTCAGGACATAAGAAATTGGATGCTAATTAACTTCCTTCTGCTTAATCCGGATAAGACAGAAGTTCTAGTCATAGGACCGCATACAGCTAGAAGTAAAATCTTAGATCACACCGTAACTTTAGATGGCCTTTCTGTTCCGTCAAGTGCAACAGTAAAAGACCTCGGCGTGATTATAGATTCCAGCCTTTCATTTGAAGCTCATGTAGATAATATCACCAGGATAGCATTCTTTCACCTTAGAAATATCGCCAAAATAAGAAATATATTGTCGCTAAATGATGCAGAAAAACTAGTTCATGCTTTTATCACTTCTAGGTTGGACTATTGTAATGCCTTACTGTCTGGTTGTTCAGTTAGGTGCATAAACAAGCTTCAGCTAGTCCAAAATGCAGCAGCGAGAGTCCTCACTAGAACCAGAAGATATGAGCACATCACCCCTATCCTATCTTCACTGCATTGGCTCCCTGTGAAATTTCGCATTGATTTTAAAATACTACTCTTGACATATAAGGCATTAAATGGTCTCGCGCCGCAGTATCTGAGCGAACTGCTAGTGTCTTACGATCCGCCACGCCTACTTCGGTCAAAGGATGCAGGCTGCTTATCAGTACCGCGTATTATGAAAACTACAGCTGGGGGCAAAGCTTTTTCTTACAAAGCCCCAAAATTATGGAATAGTCTTCCAAATAGTGTTCGGGACTCAGACACAGTCTCAGTGTTTAAGTCTAGGCTAAAAACCTATTTATTTAGCCAAGCATTTTTATAAATAGATTTGCCATAAGGTAAAGGAGCAGATCTGGGGGACTCATGGACGTAGAGTATTATGGTGAACTGGTATGTTTTAGATGCTGTCTTCCTCAGTCTCATTTGATCACTCAGGTTTGTTGACGGTGAGGTGATTGTTTGCTTTACATCTCAGGGAGCCCTCATGTTTGTGTTTCCTTCTGGCTCTCCCTTTTAGTTATGCTGTCATAGTTAGTCCTGCCGGAGTCCCTGCTTGCACTCTACAGTAAATATACATTCACATTAGACATTGTGACTGTGACCATACCTAATTGCAATCTCTCCTCCTCTTCTCTTCCTCCCCCTCTTTCTCTTTCCTCTCTCCCCCTGTCTCCCCCTTTCACTCTTTCTCTCTCTCTCTCTGTCGAGCTACACATGTGGTTCCTGAGCTGCCAGTGATCCAGACTCCCACTGCCCTCCGGACCTGTCTGATCCATCCTGGTGCCCGGTTTCTGGTTGGAGGTCTCATCGCATGGATGCCCCGTGTGTCTCTTTAGGATGCGTCTGGTGTCTGGGGATGATTCTCTATACTTAGAAGATGGTTCTGGCCTCGACTGGTGTTGTCAGCTGTTTCTCTGAGGACTTGACAATTCGATAGTTCAGGACTGGAACTTTCTACAAGTCTATCTGAGTCTCGAATAACTACTGGACTCCATTTTACATCAAGTATTATAACATCAATTAACATCAACTATTATAGCTGAACCTAACACTTAACACTGTATAAATGCAGATCATTTCCTGCTATCTGTTTCACCCAGATGAGGATGGGTTCCCTGTCGAGTCTGGTTCCTCTCAAGGTTTCTTCCTATTACCGTCTCAGGGAGTTTTTCCTTGCCACTGTCGCCCTCGGGCTTGCTCGCCAGGGAATATCTGAACATTTTGATTCATACATATTCACATTCCATACAAACGTAAATAATTCTTTTGATTGTGTAAAGCTGTTTTGAGACAATGTCAATTGTTAAAAGCGCTATACAAATAAAACTGAATTGAATTGAATTGAATTAAATAACAAAATCAAACAACAATTTCATAAAATACAACAAACACATCCACCACTACGATTGGTAAAGATCATCTCAGCTTACCGTAGAAACAAAAACATTGGAGATTTTCTGGTGAAAGCTGATTTGAGATCTGGAAGACAGAGGTCACTCTCCAATTTTGACACACATTTTCAACCTCTTAAGTACTTGTGGATGGGTAAAACCTGCCACTCTATTTCACACACACTAAATCTCAAAACTCATAACACAGTCTACATCATCACTTGTGAGCACTGCCAAACAAGGTATGTTGGTGAGACTAGACATAGTTTATTACAGCGACTCAAACAACATATCTACACGATTCGAAAAGGTACGCTCAACACACCGCTCACAATACATTTTAGGACCGTGGGTGTGCAGAATCTCAGGATCTCAGGACTAGAAGCCAATTTATTGTGGGGCTCTAACCAAAGGAGAAGAAGAGAGGCCTACTGGATAAAGGAACTAGGAACGGAATATCCTCAAGGTTTTAACATAAAATTTGAACACAGTTTAATTGATTAAAATTATGGGGTTGGGTTGTAGGTAGGTTGGGAAACAGAAGGTATCTTCATAAAAAAATTTTTTATTTATTTTTATTTATTTTTTTAACAGAGGCATGGTTTATGATTTCAAATGCAAGCTAAGGATTACATTGGTTACGTCATTTAGAATCCAGGCCTACATTGCATTGTGAATAAAGAGACTATCTTTTCATTAAAGCAAAGTAGATTTGTGTCATTTCCTTGATCTCTTTTAGAATGTATTATTGTCTACTATTAAGACAGCCTGATAACTCTTTTATTTCTATTCCTGTTCTTCCTTTCTTTCAGCTATATTTATATATATATAAAAAAAAAAAAAATTATACTAATATGTATCTATATATATTTATATTATCACCGTGTGCTGTGATTATAAGCATGCCCTATGTATATTATTTTGATTTAATCAAAACATTTTTTGCACATTTTAAAACTGCATGTTTACACTTTTATATTATATTCAGGCACTTACATATATAATATAAATAAATAAATAAATAAATAAATTATAAGATAGAAATATAAATATAACAAAATTATTTCCTATACTCTTCTCTTTTTTTTTTTTTTCCTTCCTTTTGCCCTAATTCCCGTTCGTTTAAGGCAGATGTATAGTTTGCCGTTGTAGTGATTTGATGTGGTGTTTGTTCACAGATTATAAAATAGAACTTGTAGTCTTATTGCATGAATTTCTTTGTTGACAGCACTTATATTAGCACTTTTAATTTATTATTCCCTGATCCTAACCCTAACACTAACTTTAACCCCTTCTTTAATCGACACTTATACTAACTCTATGTAATAACTTGATTTTGTTTTACCAACACGGAACCCTAATCATAACCTTAACCCTAACCCTAAACATAACCATAACGGAACCTTAATCATAACCTCAACCCTAACCCTAAACATAACCATAACCGAACCCTAATCATAACCTCAACCCTAACCCTAAACATAACCATAACCGAACCCTAATCATAGCCTCAACCCTAACCCTAAACATAACCATAACCCTAAGTGAACCTTACCTTGAATCTTAATCCTGAGCCTCCTTCTTTCTTCCTTCCCATGATCTTATTAACACATAGTCTAGGGGCCTTGTCTTGGACACCCACAGAACACAAAAGATCCTGAGATCCGGAGAGGGTACCTTGCACACTACTGAAATATAGTGGGGTGCAGATTCTTAGTTTCACTTTTTTATATGTATATTTTATTTTCTTCTATCTACTCCTCCATGGGATACATGCCCATTCATTTTAACTCACCACACACAGTTTTTACTAGAATTTCTCTTATTTTAGCTGATTTGAAACCCATTTTAAGTTGCTGGTCTTTACACTTCTTTTATTCTTTTACCTTCTTCAGTTGTTTCACATTTTGTCTTTTAAAAAAAACTGTAACTATTAATAAATTCTAAAACATTTCTTTCTTGTTAATAAAGTATACTATATTCTTTTAGGCTTTTTCTTCTTTCTTTTGAAGAAGAACCTAAAAACTCTATTTATTGTAATTTTTATCCTATCTACTACCAAGTCAGTTTTTAACAAAACTATGTAGTTGGCCTGCGCATAGAAGGGTATACATACACTCTCTCTAAAAAATATTTTTATTTCCCCTAACCTAACCCCACGCAAACATATTTATGGCTGAATGGGAGACTTCAGCACTATCCCAATGTCAGAAAAAACCACTCCATTATTTCCGTTATCTTGATGATATCTGGGAAATTTGGACCCATACGGAGGAGGAATTTAAAGCATTTCTGGAGACACTCAATAATCATAATCCGTCTATCAAATTAAAATCCACCATCAGTCAGCTCTCAGTTGACTTTTTGGACACAACAACCTACAAAGGGCCAGAATTCCATCTCACACACAAATTGGACATCAAAGTTTTTTTCAAAGAAACAGACATACACGCGCTACTGCACAAAACAAGTTTCCACCCCAAACATACATATTCTGGCCTAATCAAATCACAACTCCTGAGGTTTCGTCGTATTTGCACCCAAGAACGGGACTTCATTGAAGCGACACGAATCCTCTTCACAGCACTCAGAACCAGAGGATATAACAGATCCTTCCTGAGGAAAAATTTCAAAACATACCTGAACAGAAGGACCCAGACGGAGGGCACCAGTGTGCCCCTGGTCCTCACCTATTCCTCGGCCTCTGTTACACTGACCAGGAGGTTAAGATCCAACTACCAACACATTTTGGGACAAACACAAACATTCAAAGATCATAAAGTAATCGCAGCATATAGAAAAAACAAAAATCTACAGGATCATTTAATCAGAGCTAAACTAAATCCTCTACACATCACAAAACCTAAACATCAGGGACAATATTTTAAACAAGAAGACTACGTACAGAACAAAATCACCAAAGAAGTTTTCAGTACTCACCGATCTGGCACAGTACACAGCAAAAACTGTGTATATCTCATTACCTGTAAACAATGCAGAACACAATATGTTGGAGAAACGGGCAATACCATCCTGGTCAGAATGACACAACACAAATACAACATCCTTAAAGGAAAACACTTCTGGGAACATGGATGGGAATCCTTCGGGGCCATGGTCCTACAAGCCAACACGCAATGGTCCATCCTGCAAAGAAAAAGAGCAGAGAAAATCTGGATTAAGAAATTAGGCACAACACACCCCCTAGGCCTTAACGAGAAGTGAACTGGGTAGAGTCAGCGGCATTGATGGCCAGTGCACATAAGTTAGCGCGTCTACCAACCTCTTTCCTCACCTTAACCTCCTCCATCCTACCTTCTAACTTCTTCTCCCTCCCTAAATCCCTAACCTTAACCTCTGACCCCTAATCTCCCTAAACCCTAAAACTCAACCTCTCTTATCTTAACCCTAACCTTAACCTCTGACCCCTAATCTCCCTAAACCCTAAAACTCAACCTCTCTTACCTTAACCCTACCCTCCCTAAACCCTAAAACTTAACCTCTAAAACTTACCCATAACCCTTAACCGCTAACTCGAACCCTAACCCTAACCCTAGCGGGGTCCCGGGGGATGGCCCGTGCATTTCCGGTCCCTCGTGAGGGGGTACTGGTTAATAACTATGTTCCTAACCCTAACCCTAACCCTTAAACCCCAGCAGAGAACAATTCAGTACTCCTAAAAAAGGGAACAGAGACTTACATTCCAATTAGGAGAAATAACACTGAACAAATTTGGAAATCTGGGGAACACCAATCTCGACACACTAGGTACAACAAATATAAAGAGCCTACATTTCAGGAAAACGACACGAGATATTCCACCGTTCCAACTAATAGAACAACCCCACACAAATTGAGATCAACAAACAAAAGGGACACACAGACTAATAGACAGGGGGAGATAGATCATGTAGATGCAGGAAATGATCAGAGTCAGGGAGACCCTGAAAAGGAGAAATTCAGAAATTTTGTTAAAAAATTATTTGAGGTATTACGCTCATATCATCACCTGGAAAAGATCTCATCAGATTCTGATCTTGAACCCCCCACCTTTTCAAGACTGACACGATACCTCACAGAGATTGTAAAACACACCAATAATACACTCCAAACAAAATCACTCCTAGAAGGAAATGCCAAGAATTGGGCCTACACTACACGTTTGATTCTACAGGGGCATTATGAAACACACATAGATCAGGAAAGTGAAACACTACTGGAAATGATAGATGAAAATTGGAGCAATGCCTTTGACATTGCAGTGAAATGGTATCGAAGGAGATACACAAAGAAATGTATGGAGGGACCTGTTAAAAGGCTGCAAGCTCTCCTACAGGCCTTCGCTGTCAGACCAGAGGTCAGGGGAGATGTTGAAATAGTGGAGGAAACCCCAGAATGGGAAAGACCCCCACAGGAAGAGGATTTCCCACCCTTAGAACATAGTATAAGCCCTACCCGGAGAAAAGTGCTCTCCCCATTCCCTCTAGCATTACCACAAAGAACCCCCCAAAAAAAGTCAAATAGAAAACAGGGAGTTTCTAAACAAGGTTCCAAACAGGCTAATCCAGAAGCTATCCACACAACAGACCACCCCGAACTCACAGAAGTTCAACTTTATCCTGAGACGCAGGATACAGTTAGCCGGTCGCTTATCCATGAGCCTCGGGCAGACCAATCCCTTTTATCTCTCCCAGTGACGGAGGTTCATATTGAAAATCATAAGCCTGCTGAAAATGAAAGCACTGTTCAAAGTCCTCCTGTTTCATCAGTCGAACAAACGGTACAAGTTAACATCCCATCACCAGTGCACTCTGTTTGCTCCATCCTTAACACTGATTTAGAATGCACCATTTCACCGGAACCCCAGACCAATCAAAGCAACAAACCCAAAACATTCAAACCAGTGAAACACGTACCGACAAACAGAAAGATGATTGTATGGGGACTACATATTCGTAAAAGGTGTTGCATATTGGGTGACTCTAACCTGGCTAGAATCACAGAACATCATTTTGAGAACCTTGAAATCCACAGTTACCCGGGGGCGACATTCAGACACGCTGAGGCCCTAATTAATAAAGCACATGCTCAGGTTAAAGTCGAAACCGTGAACTTATCTTTCGGTATCAATCACCGTAACCAAAAATTCAAAGAAACAGCGGTTAAACAAATACAGGGGGCCCTGAGAGCAGCAAGAGAAAGGTTTCCAGGTGCCCTGATCAGAATCCCCTTAATCAATTTTTCAAAAACCCTAAATAAACAGGAACAGGATATACTTGAAGGAATCAATGACCATGTACAGAGAAACATGCCCTACCTGCACAAACTTTCAAGTGCACAATTTGAAGTTACCAGTGATGATATTCACTGGACACCTAGATGTGCAAAGGCAATGCTCCAGCACTGGACAGAACAATTAAACTACACAGCCCTTTAAACCCGAAACAGGGACTAGAAAGGGGTACGGGAGTGGTCAACCTTTCCAAACACTTCGTACCCACAGACAGTCAACTGAAACTACTTAATAAGGGCCTAACATTTATCCCCACACCAAACACGAACCAAGATACAAAAAAACAACTTACCTTTGATGTCCAACAATACCACAGGAGACTGTTACTAACCACCTTCTTCAGACATAAGAAAGACACTGAACCTCTCCCCTTCACATTTAAGTCTGTATGGACCCCCAAACTCTCCCAGGTCCCTAACACAATAAGGAAAACAATTAGAGCAGATAGATATGCAGTCAAAAGATTACCCTGGAATTTTAAAGAAAGACAAAACCTTGACAAAGAGGAAAACCGGGCTCTACACCATCTACGCCAGAACAAAAATATTGTAATCAAACCAGCAGATAAAGGAAGTGCAGTTGTGATTATGGATAGAGAGGCATATATAAAAGAAGCTGAACGACAATTAAACCAGGCACAATATTACAAAAAACTTAACCAACCTATTTTTTTAGAAACAGCTCCTGAAATAAAAAACATTCTCTCCCAATTAAAAGAACAGGGCTACATAAATAGGAAACAGGAAACTTACCTGATGGGACCCGATAATCCACGCCCCAGATATTTCTATCTTCTACCTAAAATACACAAAGAACAACAATCATGGAGTATTCCTCATGAGATGCCCCCAGGCCGCCCAATCGTGTCAGACTGTGGCAGCGAGAGCCATGCCACCGCTGAATACATTGAGTATTTTCTAAATCCAATTAGCATCAAGCATCCCAGTTATGTCAAGGACACTTGTGATTTTATAGACAAAATTAGGAACATAAAACTTCCTCCTGACTGCCTCCTATTCACCATGGATGTAGACAGTCTTTACACAAACATCGACACACCATCTGGACTTAGGGCAGTTAAAGATTGGTTTGCGAGATATCCAGACAAAAATAGGCCTGATGAGGCTTTAATAAAACTATTGAATATTAATCTCAATAAAAATGATTTTGAATTTGACTCGAAATATTATCTACAAATAAAGGGCACAGCCATGGGAAAGAAGTTTGCCCCTTCTTATGCCAATATTTTTATGGCGCAGTGGGAAGAAGCAGCATTGGCAGCTTATCAATTTAAACCTCTCCACTATTATAGATTTCTGGATGACATCTGGGGAGTCTGGACCCAAACAAAGGAGGAATTCCAAAAATTTGTTCATCATCTTAATCAATTTCATGAATCTATAAAAATTAAATACACCCTACACGAGACAGAAGTCAATTTCCTGGATACCATAACCTACAAAGGACAAAATTTCATAAATTCTCACCAATTGGATATCAAAGTTTTCTTTAAAACGACCGACACGCATGCATTATTATTTAAAACCAGTTATCACCCCAAACATACATTCAGGGGCATCGTCAAATCTCAATTACAGAGATTTTACAGAATCTGCACTCAGAGAGAAGAATTCTGGAATGCAACCAAGATTCTCTTCCGAGCACTCAGAAAAAGGGGATATTCCCGCTCCTTCCTCAGGGATTCCTTAAAGACATTCCGCACCAAGAGGGAGGAAACCAATAAGGAAATTATTCCGCTGATTACAACATTCTCAAAAGGGAGCGTGACATTAAACAAAAAAATCAAAGATAATTACATGAACTTTTTGACTAATTCTCACTTACTGGATAATCACAAAGTCATCTCTGCATACCGAAAGAATAAAAATTTGAAAGACATATTGGTCCATAGCAAACTACCCACATTACATGTAAAGAAAAAAATATCCACCCCGTTTATCGAGTTCAAACCCAAACGTTGGATTACAAACCCGCAAACCAGAGCCATTATCAGCGTCTGGCCCACACTAAAACACAATATCTCCAACTGTATATATTTAATTTACTGTACAAAATGTGATCTACAATACATTGGAGAAACCAGGAATACTTTATCGACTAGAATGGCACAACACAGATATAATATAAAAAAGAAGAAAGAAACTTATACATTAATAGTCCAGCACTTTATTCAACATGGCATTGCATCTTTGAAAGTCATGGGACTTCAATAAAACAAATCATGGACACACACGACTAGGAAAAAATTGGAGAGAGAATGGATTAACAAATTAAGTTCGGGACATCCATGGGGACTTAACGAACAATTGAGAACAACATAATACAGATATGCCACCATCTGAATGGGATTGATGGAAAGGGAATGTGGATGGGAACCTGGGTAGGCCAGCGCATAACGCAGGTTCTGGACTGGTCTTGGTCTGGTCGGGCACCTAGCCTTTACCCCCTCCAAAAAAAACCTAACCTCTTTACCTTACCTCAACCCAACCTCTAAGTCTTTCCCTAAACCATAACCTCTTACCCAGCCCTAACCGCTATCCTCTGACCGTGACTTGGACTTGTTTGGGACCTCGGCCAATTTCCCCTCACCTAACCCTAACCCTAACCCTACAGTAATATCATGAATCCTGAAAAAAAGAGGAACATAAGTCATAAAAGTGATGAAATACGTCAAAGAAAAGTTAAAGAAATACTTACCTGCTGCATATATACCATAATTCCTGATAAAAGGAAAAAGAATCACAAAAATGAAGAGAATACATTAAAAAGATACCTGTAAAAGGAACAAAGAGTCATAACAAGGAAGGAAAACACTAAAGAGAAGTTGAGAAAAACACTTACCCTGTTACACGTACCTGTCTGGAAGAAGGAAAAAGAGTTATAAAAATTAAGAGAATACACCATAAGAAATCTGTAAAAGGAACAAAGAGTCACAAAAAGGAAGGAAAACATTGAAGAGAAGTTTAAGAAAAATACTTATCTTGTCTGGGGGATAATAAATCCTGAAAAAAGGAAAAAAGAGTTATAAAAATGAGGAATAAACATCATAAGAAAATCCAAATACAATACATAAATACCAAAGAAATTTTGAAATAAATTGGAAAGTAAATATAAAATTTCCTAGATGCACTTAATAATTATTTGAAGCTAAATAATAAAGAAAGAAAGAAAATAAATTCAGTAAAAAGGAGAAGAAGTAATTAATTTTTCATTGGCTGATATTTTTTGAGGAGCATTATTTGAACAAAGGGGCGGAGCCTATGTGTTTAAAAGGGTTATTTATCAGAGTTTGCAGCATTTGAGCCCCAAAGCAGCCAGAAGGAACATTGAGAGAGTGAAAAACCTAATGTTTAAAACTAAAAGGCCTATATCTTACAGAATTAAAGCAAGTCTGTGCCTGATGAAGGTTTGGAAAAACCGAAACGTAGCGCTAAAGACTTGCTAATAAAGAGCTCGAAGGGTAACCAAGGGGAGGGATGTGATTCAGTGCTACATGGGGGATTGGAGGTGTTTGTGACCAATGAAGTCATGGTAGGCCAGTGCACAACGTTGGTATAGGGCTGCATGGACCCGAGTCTCCCCACCCTATCCCCAAATCCAACCCTAACCCCCAAGTTCCCTGCCTTGGACCCTGTCCCGGGACCGTTACCCTATCTTGTCTTTACCCTAATCCCTTTTCCCTAATCCTAATCTCACTCGGGACCCGTGTGGAACTGAAGCCACGTTTTTTCCCCCCTAACCCTAACCCCTAACCCTAACCCTACGTCAGTCAGAGGTTAGTAAGAATAACTTTACAGAGGTGTTTAAATTAGCGAAGGCGATGTCCGATGAAGTAATATGCTCTGGTCCCATCCCAATGAGACGTGGCGACATAGCTTACAGCAGGTTATGGTCGCTGAACCGCTGGATGTCCAGGTGGTGCTCCGAAAATAATGTGGGCTTCATAGATAATTGGAAGACCTTTGAGGGCAAAGCTGGCCTGTTAGGGTGGGACGGTGTCCATCCCACTCGGGAAGGTGCTGCTCTCATTTCCTGTAGTATAGCTCATAGTCTCAGTAGAGGTCTACTTAATCGGTGACAATCCAGAGCCCAGGCCAGGGAGCAGACAGTCAGGCTAAACCAACCGTCTGCTAGCTGCATAGAGTCATCACTCAGGGTTCACCTTATTGAGACTGTGTCTGTTCCCCGATCTAAGCAAAAATGTAGAAAGACCCAGAAAGTCTGTTTCAATAATTTAATTAACATAAAGACCACAAACTCCGATCATACTGAATGCGCAGCCGGCACCTCTGATCTGAAGCTAGGATTGTTAAATATTAGATCTCTCGCATCAAAAGCAGTTATTGTTAATGAAATTATCACAGATCAGGCGTTTGATATACTCTGTTTAACTGAAACATGGGTTAAACAGGACGAGTATGTAGCTCTAAATGAAGCTAGTCCTCCTGGATACAGCTATATACACCAGCCTCGGTTAACTGGTAGAGGAGGAGGCGTCGCAGTTATTCATAATGATAATCTGTCTATCGTACAAAAACACGGACACAAATTTAACTCATTTGAAATTCTATATAGTAACATAAGTGTATTTAAGTATATTAAATCAGCTCAGTCGATTCCACTAATTATAATTTACAGACCTCCAGGGCCGTATTCTGAATTTCTTAGTGAATTTGCAGATTTCATCTCAGACCTGGTCATTTCTGTAGACAACGTGTTAATTGCTGGAGATTTTAACATTCATTTTGAGAATCCAGAAGACCCTCTGAGAACAGCATTTATATCCATACTGGACTCCGTAGGCGTAAATCAGTGTATAGTAGGACCCACTCATAAAGCAGGTCACACTTTAGATTTAGTAATATTCTTCGGATTAATTATAAGAAATGTATTCACAATTCCACTGTCTGAAATGATCTCAGATCACTATCTTGTCTCCATTCAAGTGTGTCACAGTGATAATGTACGCACAGCACCGCGCTACCGTATTAAACGTACATTCACATCAACTACCACACAGAGTTTTATCAGTAATCTCCCAGAGTTACCAACTTCGATTAGGCCACCGTCTGACCCCACAGAACTTGATCAGGCGACTGAATATTTAGAGTCGACACTTCGTTGTACCTTAGATAATGTAGCTCCAGCTAAAAGAAAAATTATTAGAGATAAGAAACTCGCTCCCTGGTATAACGATCACACGCGCACTTTAAAACAGACTGCTCGGAAATTAGAGCGTAAATGGCGTCAAACTAAATTGTTGGTATTTCAAATAGCATGGAAAGAGAGCATCCTGAACTATAGGAAAGCTCTTAGTGTAGCTAGATCAACGTATCTCTCCACTCTTATAGAAGAAAATAAGAATAATCCTAGATTTTTATTTAATACCGTAGCCAAATTAACCAATAATAAGACCACTACAGAAATCTCCACAACAACATCATGCAATAGTGAGGACTTCATGAACTTTTTTAATAATAAAATTGTAAATATCAGGCATAAAATTGAGGCTTTGAAACCAAACAATGTAATTGATACTGATGTTAACCTAGCCATGTCAGATTCAAACCTAGAATACTTTACTCGTCTTGAAGAGAATGAACTAATTTCACTCATCTCTTCTGCAAATTCATCAACCTGTATATTAGATCCTATACCGACACATTTTCTGAAACAGATAGTACCAGTAATAACAGAACCGCTGTTGAGAATAATTAATTCCTCACTCAGCATTGGTTATGTTCCAAAATCTTTTAAAGTAGCAGTTATTAAACCAATAATTAAGAAACCTGACCTCGACCCCTGTCAGCTGTCCAATTACAGGCCAATATCAAACCTCCCCTTTATCTCTAAGATTCTGGAAAAGATAGTAGCGGAGCAGCTATGCTCATATCTACATAGAAATGGCATACATGAACTGTATCAGTCAGGATTTAGGCCTCATCACAGCACAGAAACAGCACTCGTTAAAGTAGTAAATGACCTCCTATTGGCCTCTGATCAGGGTTGTGTAACTATGCTTGTATTACTCGACCTCAGTGCAGCTTTTGACACTATTGATCATGCTATTCTTCTTCACAGATTAGAAAATTTTGTAGGAATTAAGGGTACAACCCTCTCCTGGCTCAGATCCTATTTGACCGATCGTTATCAGTATGTAGACTTAAATGGTGATTATTCTGCATGTTCTCTAGTGGAGTTTGGCGTTCCGCAGGGTTCAGTTTTAGGCCCATTGCTTTTTTCCCTTTACATGCTTCCTCTGGGCAACATAATCCGTAAGCATGGTATTAGTTTTCATTGTTATGCTGACGACACACAGCTATACGTCTCAACAAAACCTGATGAGAAAAACCATCTTACTAAAGTTGAGCAATGTGTTCAGGACATAAGAAATTGGATGCTAATTAACTTCCTTCTGTTTAATCCGGATAAGACAGAAGTTTTAGTCATAGGACCGCATACAGCTAGAAGTAAAATCTTAGATCACACCGTAACTTTAGATGGCCTTTCTGTTCAGTCAAGTGCAACAGTAAAAGACCTCGGCGTGATTATAGATTCCAGCCTTTCATTTGAAGCTCATGTAGATAATATCACCAGGATAGCATTCTTTCACCTTAGAAATATCGCCAAAATAAGAAATATATTGTCGCTAAATGATGCAGAAAAACTAGTTCATGCTTTTATCACTTCTAGGTTGGACTATTGTAATGCCTTACTGTCTGGTTGTTCAGTTAGGTGCATAAACAAGCTTCAGCTAGTCCAAAATGCAGCAGCGAGAGTCCTCACTAGAACCAGAAGATATGAGCACATCACCCCTATCCTATCTTCACTGCATTGGCTCCCTGTGAAATTTCGCATTGATTTTAAAATATTACTCTTGACATATAAGGCATTAAATGGTCTCGCGCCGCAGTATCTGAGCGAACTGCTAGTGTCTTACGATCCGCCACGCCTACTTCGGTCAAAGGATGCAGGCTGCTTATCAGTACCGCGTATTATGAAAACTACAGCTGGGGGCAGAGCTTTTTCTTACAAAGCCCCAAAATTATGGAATAGTCTTCCAAATAGTGTTCGGAACTCAGACACAGTCTCAGTGTTTAAGTCTAGGCTCAAAACCTATTTATTTAACCAAGCATTTTATAAATAGATTTGCCATAAGGTAAAGGAGCAGATCTGGGGGACTCATGGACGTAGAGTATTATGGTGAACTGGTATGTTTAGATGCTGTCTTCCTCAGTCTCATTTGATCACTCAGGTTTGTTGACGGTGAGGTGATTGTTTGCTTTACATCTCAGGGAGCCCTCATGTTTGTGTTTCCTTCTGGCTCTCCCTTTTAGTTATGCTGTCATAGTTAGTCCTGCCGGAGTCCCTGCTTGCACTCTACAGTAAATATACATTCACATTAGACATTGTGACTGTGACCATACCTAATTGCAATCTCTCCTCCTCTTCTCTTCCTCCCCCTCTTTCTCTTTCCTCTCTCCCCCTGTCTCCCCCTTTCACTCTTTCTCTCTCTCTCTCTGTCGAGCTACACACTGGAAAGTGAAACACTACTGGAAATGATAGATGAAAATTGGAGCAATGCGTTTGACATTGCAGTGAAATGGTATCGAAGGAGATACACAAAGAAATGTATGGAGGGACCTGTTAAAAGGCTGCAAGCTCTCCTACAGGCCTTCGCTGACAGACCAGAGGTCAGGGGAGATGTTGAAATAGTGGAGGAAACCCCAGAATGGGAAAGACCCCCACATGAAGAGGATTTCCCACCCTTAGAACATAGTATAAGCCCTACCCGGAGAAAAGCGCTCTCCCCATTCCCTCTAGCATTACCACAAAGAACCCCCCAAAAAAAGTTAAATAGAAAACGGAGTTTCTAAACAAGGTTCCAAAGAGGCTAATCCAGAAGCTATCTACACAACAGACCACCCCGAACTCACAGAAGTTCAACTTTATCCTGAGACGCAGGATACAGTTAGCCGGTCGCTTATCCATGAGCCTCGGGCAGACCAATCCCTTTTATCTCTCCCAGTGACGGAGGTTCATATTGAAAATCACAAGCCTGCTGAAAATGAAAGCACTGTTCAAAGTCCTCCTGTTTCATCAGTCGAACAAACGGTACAAGTTAACATCCCATCACCAGTGCACTCTGTTTGCTCCATCCTTAACACTGATTTAGAATGCACCATTTCACCGGAACCCCAGACCAATCAAAGCAACAAACCCAAAACATTCAAACCAGTGAAACACGTACCGACAAACAGAAAGATGATTGTATGGGGACTACATATCCGTAAACGGTGTTGCATATTGGGTGACTCTAACCTGGCTAGAATCACAGAACATCATTTTGAGAACCTTGAAATCCACAGTTACCCAGGGGCGACATTCAGACACGCTGAGGCCCTAATAAAATAAAGCACATGCTCAGGTTAAAGTCGAAACCGTGATCTTATCTTTCGGTATCAATCACCGTAACCAAAAATTCAAAGAAACAGCGGTTAAACAAATACAGGGGGCCCTGAGAGCAGCAAGAGAAAGGTTTCCAGGTGCCCTGATCAGAATCCCCTTAATCAATTTTTCAAAAACCCTAAATAAACAGGAACAGGATATACTGGAAGGAATCAATGACCATGTACAGAGAAACATGCCCTACCTGCACAAACTTTCAAGTGCACAATTTGAAGTTACCAGTGATGATATTCACTGGACACCTACATGTGCAAAGGCAATGCTCCAGCACTGGACAGAACAATTAAACTACAGAGCCCTTTAAACCCGAAACAGGGACTAGAAAGGGGTACGGGAGTGGTCAACCTTTCCAAACACTTCGTACCCACAGACAGTCAACTGAAACTACTTAATAAGGGCCTAACATTTATCCCCACACCAAACACGAACCAAGATACAAAAAAACAACTTACCTTTGATGTCCAACAATACCACAGGAGACTGTTACTAACCACCTTCTTCAGACATAAGAAAGCCACTGAACCTCTCCCCTTCACATTTAAGTCTGTATGGACCCCCAAACTCTCCCAGGTCCCTAACACAATAAGGAAAACAATTAGAGCAGATAGATATGCAGTCAAAAGATGACTGGAATTTTAAAGAAAGACAAAACCTTGACAAAGAGGAAAACCGGGCTCTACACCATCTACGCCAGAACAAAAATATTGTAATCAAAGCAGCAGATAAAGGAAGTGCAGTTGTGATTATGGATAAAGAGGCATATATAAAAGAAGCTGAACGACAATTAAACCAGGCACAATATTACAAAAAACTTAACCAACCTATTTTTCTAGAAACAGCTCCTGAAATAAAAAACATTCTCTCCCAATTAAAAGAACAGGGCTACATAAATAGGAAACAGGAAACTTACCTGATGGGACCCGATAATCCACGCCCCAGATATTTCTATCTTCTACCTAAAATACACAAAGAACAACAATCATGGAGTATTCCTCATGAGATGCCCCCAGGCCGCCCAATCGTGTCGGACTGTGGCAGCGAGAGCCATGCCACCGCTGAATACATTGAGTATTTTCTAAATCCAATTAGTATCAAGCATCCCAGTTATGTCAAGGACACTTATGATTTTATAGATAAAATTAGGAACATAAAACTTCCTCCTGACTGCCTCCTATTCACCATGGATGTAGACAGTCTTTACACAAACATCGACACACCATCTGGACTTAGGGCAGTTAAAGATTGGTTTGCGAGATATCCAGACAAAAATAGGCCTGATGAGGCTTTAATAAAACTATTGAATATTAATCTCAATAAAAATGATTTTGAATTTGACTCGAAATATTATCTACAAATAAAGGGCACAGCCATGGGAAAGAAGTTTGCCCCTTCTTATGCCAATATTTTTATGGCGCAGTGGGAAGAAGCAGCATTGGCAGCTTATCAATTTAAACCTCTCCACTATTATAGATTTCTGGATGACATCTGGGGAGTCTGGACCCAAACAAAGGAGGAATTCCAAAAATTTGTTCATCATCTTAATCAATTTCATGAATCTATAAAAATTAAATACACCCTACACGAGACAGAAGTCAATTTCCTGGATACCATAACCTACAAAGGACAAAATTTCATAAATTCTCACCAATTGGATATCAAAGTTTTCTTTAAAACGACCGACACGCATGCATTATTATTTAAAACCAGTTATCACCCCAAACATACATTCAGGGGCATCGTCAAATCTCAATTACAGAGATTTTACAGAATCTGCACTCAGAGAGAAGAATTCTGGAATGCAACCAAGATTCTCTTCCGAGCACTCAGAAAAAGGGGATATTCCCGCTCCTTCCTCATGGATTCCTTAAAGACATTCCGCACCAAGAGGGAGGAAACCAATAAGGAAATTATTCCGCTGATTACAACATTCTCAAAAGGGAGCGTGACATTAAACAAAAAAATCAAAGATAATTACATGAACTTTTTGACTAATTCTCACTTACTGGATAATCACAAAGTCATCTCTGCATACCGAAAGAATAAAAATTTGAAAGACATATTGGTCCATAGCAAACTACCCACATTACATGTAAAGAAAAAAATATCCACCCCATTTATCGAGTTCAAACCCAAGCGTTGGATTACAAACCCGCAAACCAGAGCCATTATCAGCGTCTGGCCCACACTAAAACACAATATCTCCAACTGTATATATTTAATTTACTGTACAAAATGTGATCTACAATACATTGGAGAAACCAGGAATACTTTATCGACTAGAATGGCACAACACAGATATAATATAAAAAAGAAGAAAGAAACTTATACATTAATAGTCCAGCACTTTATTCAACATGGCATTGCATCTTTGAAAGTCATGGGACTTCAATAAAACAAATCATGGACACACACGACTAGGAAAAAATTGGAGAGAGAATGGATTAACAAATTAAGTTCGGGACATCCATGGGGACTTAACGAACAATTGAGAACAACATAATACAGATATGCCACCATCTGAATGGGATTGATGGAAAGGGAATGTGGATGGGAACCTGGGTAGGCCAGCGCATAACGCAGGTTCTGGACTGGTCTTGGTCTGGTCGGGCACCTAGCCTTTACCCCCTCCAAAAAAAACCTAACCTCTTTACCTTACCTCAACCCAACCTCTAAGTCTTTCCCTAAACCATAACCTCTTACCCAGCCCTAACCGCTATCCTCTGACCGTGACTTGGACTTGTTTGGGACCTCGGCCAATTTCCCCTCACCTAACCCTAACCCTAACCCTACAGTAATATCATGAATCCTGAAAAAAAGAGGAACATAAGTCATAAAAGTGATGAAATACGTCAAAGAAAAGTTAAAGAAATACTTACCTGCTGCATATATACCATAATTCCTGATAAAAGGAAAAAGAATCACAAAAATGAAGAGAATACATTAAAAAGATACCTGTAAAAGGAACAAAGAGTCATAACAAGGAAGGAAAACACTAAAGAGAAGTTGAGAAAAACACTTACCCTGTTACACGTACCTGTCTGGAAGAAGGAAAAAGAGTTATAAAAATTAAGAGAATACACCATAAGAAATCTGTAAAAGGAACAAAGAGTCACAAAAAGGAAGGAAAACATTGAAGAGAAGTTTAAGAAAAATACTTATCTTGTCTGGGGGATAATAAATCCTGAAAAAAGGAAAAAAGAGTTATAAAAATGAGGAATAAACATCATAAGAAAATCCAAATACAATACATAAATACCAAAGAAATTTTGAAATAAATTGGAAAGTAAATATAAAATTTCCTAGATGCACTTAATAATTATTTGAAGCTAAATAATAAAGAAAGAAAGAAAATAAATTCAGTAAAAAGGAGAAGAAGTAATTAATTTTTCATTGGCTGATATTTTTTGAGGAGCATTATTTGAACAAAGGGGCGGAGCCTATGTGTTTAAAAGGGTTATTTATCAGAGTTTGCAGCATTTGAGCCCCAAAGCAGCCAGAAGGAACATTGAGAGAGTGAAAAACCTAATGTTTAAAACTAAAAGGCCTATATCTTACAGAATTAAAGCAAGTCTGTGCCTGATGAAGGTTTGGAAAAACCGAAACGTAGCGCTAAAGACTTGCTAATGAAGAGCTCGAAGGGTAACCAAGGGGAGGGATGTGATTCAGTGCTACATGGGGGATTGGAGGTGTTTGTGACCAATGAAGTCATGGTAGGCCAGTGCACAACGTTGGTATAGGGCTGCATGGACCCGAGTCTCCCCACCCTATCCCCAAATCCAACCCTAACCCCCAAGTTCCCTGCCTTGGACCCTGTCCCGGGACCGTTACCCTATCTTGTCTTTACCCTAATCCCTTTTCCCTAATCCTAATCTCACTCGGGACCCGTGTGGAACTGAAGCCACGTTTTTTCCCCCCTAACCCTAACCCCTAACCCTAACCCTACGTCAGTCAGAGGTTAGTAAGAATAACTTTACAGAGGTGTTTAAATTAGCGAAGGCGATGTCCGATGAAGTAATATGCTCTGGTCCCATCCCAATGAGACGTGGCGACATAGCTTACAGCAGGTTATGGTCGCTGAACCGCTGGATGTCCAGGTGGTGCTCCGAAAATAATGTGGGCTTCATAGATAATTGGAAGACCTTTGAGGGCAAAGCTGGCCTGTTAGGGTGGGACGGTGTCCATCCCACTCGGGAAGGTGCTGCTCTCATTTCCTGTAGTATAGCTCATAGTCTCAGTAGAGGTCTACTTAATCGGTGACAATCCAGAGCCCAGGCCAGGGAGCAGACAGTCAGGCTAAACCAACCGTCTGCTAGCTGCATAGAGTCATCACTCAGGGTTCACCTTATTGAGACTGTGTCTGTTCCCCGATCTAAGCAAAAATGTAGAAAGACCCAGAAAGTCTGTTTCAATAATTTAATTAACATAAAGACCACAAACTCCGATCATACTGAATGCGCAGCCGGCACCTCTGATCTGAAGCTAGGATTGTTAAATATTAGATCTCTCGCATCAAAAGCAGTTATTGTTAATGAAATTATCACAGATCAGGCGTTTGATATACTCTGTTTAACTGAAACATGGGTTAAACAGGACGAGTATGTAGCTCTAAATGAAGCTAGTCCTCCTGGATACAGCTATATACACCAGCCTCGGTTAACTGGTAGAGGAGGAGGCGTCGCAGTTATTCATAATGATAATCTGTCTATCGTACAAAAACACGGACACAAATTTAACTCATTTGAAATTCTATATAGTAACATAAGTGTATTTAAGTATATTAAATCAGCTCAGTCGATTCCACTAATTATAATTTACAGACCTCCAGGGCCGTATTCTGAATTTCTTAGTGAATTTGCAGATTTCATCTCAGACCTGGTCATTTCTGTAGACAACGTGTTAATTGCTGGAGATTTTAACATTCATTTTGAGAATCCAGAAGACCCTCTGAGAACAGCATTTATATCCATACTGGACTCCGTAGGCGTAAATCAGTGTGTAGTAGGACCCACTCATAAAGCAGGTCACACTTTAGATTTAGTAATATTCTTCGGATTAATTATAAGAAATGTATTCACAATTCCACTGTCTGAAATGATCTCAGATCACTATCTTGTCTCCATTCAAGTGTGTCACAGTGATAATGTACGCACAGCACCGCGCTACCGTATTAAACGTACATTCACATCAACTACCACACAGAGTTTTATCAGTAATCTCCCAGAGTTACCAACTTCGATTAGGCCACCGTCTGACCCCACAGAACTTGATCAGGCGACTGAATATTTAGAGTCGACACTTCGTTGTACCTTAGATAATGTAGCTCCAGCTAAAAGAAAAATTATTAGAGATAAGAAACTCGCTCCCTGGTATAACGATCACACGCGCACTTTAAAACAGACTGCTCGGAAATTAGAGCGTAAATGGCGTCAAACTAAATTGTTGGTATTTCAAATAGCATGGAAAGAGAGCATCCTGAACTATAGGAAAGCTCTTAGTGTAGCTAGATCAACGTATCTCTCCACTCTTATAGAAGAAAATAAGAATAATCCTAGATTTTTATTTAATACCGTAGCCAAATTAACCAATAATAAGACCACTACAGAAATCTCCACAACAACATCATGCAATAGTGAGGACTTCATGAACTTTTTTAATAATAAAATTGTAAATATCAGGCATAAAATTGAGGCTTTGAAACCAAACAATGTAATTGATACTGATGTTAACCTAGCCATGTCAGATTCAAACCTAGAATACTTTACTCGTCTTGAAGAGAATGAACTAATTTCACTCATCTCTTCTGCAAATTCATCAACCTGTATATTAGATCCTATACCGACACATTTTCTGAAACAGATAGTACCAGTAATAACAGAACCGCTGTTGAGAATAATTAATTCCTCACTCAGCATTGGTTATGTTCCAAAATCTTTTAAAGTAGCAGTTATTAAACCAATAATTAAGAAACCTGACCTCGACCCCTGTCAGCTGTCCAATTACAGGCCAATATCAAACCTCCCCTTTATCTCTAAGATTCTGGAAAAGATAGTAGCGGAGCAGCTATGCTCATATCTACATAGAAATGGCATACATGAACTGTATCAGTCAGGATTTAGGCCTCATCACAGCACAGAAACAGCACTCGTTAAAGTAGTAAATGACCTCCTATTGGCCTCTGATCAGGGTTGTGTAACTATGCTTGTATTACTCGACCTCAGTGCAGCTTTTGACACTATTGATCATGCTATTCTTCTTCACAGATTAGAAAATTTTGTAGGAATTAAGGGTACAACCCTCTCCTGGCTCAGATCCTATTTGACCGATCGTTATCAGTATGTAGACTTAAATGGTGATTATTCTGCATGTTCTCTAGTGGAGTTTGGCGTTCCGCAGGGTTCAGTTTTAGGCCCATTGCTTTTTTCCCTTTACATGCTTCCTCTGGGCAACATAATCCGTAAGCATGGTATTAGTTTTCATTGTTATGCTGACGACACACAGCTATACGTCTCAACAAAACCTGATGAGAAAAACCATCTTACTAAAGTTGAGCAATGTGTTCAGGACATAAGAAATTGGATGCTAATTAACTTCCTTCTGTTTAATCCGGATAAGACAGAAGTTTTAGTCATAGGACCGCATACAGCTAGAAGTAAAATCTTAGATCACACCGTAACTTTAGATGGCCTTTCTGTTCAGTCAAGTGCAACAGTAAAAGACCTCGGCGTGATTATAGATTCCAGCCTTTCATTTGAAGCTCATGTAGATAATATCACCAGGATAGCATTCTTTCACCTTAGAAATATCGCCAAAATAAGAAATATATTGTCGCTAAATGATGCAGAAAAACTAGTTCATGCTTTTATCACTTCTAGGTTGGACTATTGTAATGCCTTACTGTCTGGTTGTTCAGTTAGGTGCATAAACAAGCTTCAGCTAGTCCAAAATGCAGCAGCGAGAGTCCTCACTAGAACCAGAAGATATGAGCACATCACCCCTATCCTATCTTCACTGCATTGGCTCCCTGTGAAATTTCGCATTGATTTTAAAATATTACTCTTGACATATAAGGCATTAAATGGTCTCGCGCCGCAGTATCTGAGCGAACTGCTAGTGTCTTACGATCCGCCACGCCTACTTCGGTCAAAGGATGCAGGCTGCTTATCAGTACCGCGTATTATGAAAACTACAGCTGGGGGCAGAGCTTTTTCTTACAAAGCCCCAAAATTATGGAATAGTCTTCCAAATAGTGTTCGGAACTCAGACACAGTCTCAGTGTTTAAGTCTAGGCTCAAAACCTATTTATTTAACCAAGCATTTTATAAATAGATTTGCCATAAGGTAAAGGAGCAGATCTGGGGGACTCATGGACGTAGAGTATTATGGTGAACTGGTATGTTTAGATGCTGTCTTCCTCAGTCTCATTTGATCACTCAGGTTTGTTGACGGTGAGGTGATTGTTTGCTTTACATCTCAGGGAGCCCTCATGTTTGTGTTTCCTTCTGGCTCTCCCTTTTAGTTATGCTGTCATAGTTAGTCCTGCCGGAGTCCCTGCTTGCACTCTACAGTAAATATACATTCACATTAGACATTGTGACTGTGACCATACCTAATTGCAATCTCTCCTCCTCTTCTCTTCCTCCCCCTCTTTCTCTTTCCTCTCTCCCCCTGTCTCCCCCTTTCACTCTTTCTCTCTCTCTCTCTGTCGAGCTACACACTGGAAAGTGAAACACTACTGGAAATGATAGATGAAAATTGGAGCAATGCGTTTGACATTGCAGTGAAATGGTATCGAAGGAGATACACAAAGAAATGTATGGAGGGACCTGTTAAAAGGCTGCAAGCTCTCCTACAGGCCTTCGCTGACAGACCAGAGGTCAGGGGAGATGTTGAAATAGTGGAGGAAACCCCAGAATGGGAAAGACCCCCACATGAAGAGGATTTCCCACCCTTAGAACATAGTATAAGCCCTACCCGGAGAAAAGCGCTCTCCCCATTCCCTCTAGCATTACCACAAAGAACCCCCCAAAAAAAGTTAAATAGAAAACGGAGTTTCTAAACAAGGTTCCAAAGAGGCTAATCCAGAAGCTATCTACACAACAGACCACCCCGAACTCACAGAAGTTCAACTTTATCCTGAGACGCAGGATACAGTTAGCCGGTCGCTTATCCATGAGCCTCGGGCAGACCAATCCCTTTTATCTCTCCCAGTGACGGAGGTTCATATTGAAAATCACAAGCCTGCTGAAAATGAAAGCACTGTTCAAAGTCCTCCTGTTTCATCAGTCGAACAAACGGTACAAGTTAACATCCCATCACCAGTGCACTCTGTTTGCTCCATCCTTAACACTGATTTAGAATGCACCATTTCACCGGAACCCCAGACCAATCAAAGCAACAAACCCAAAACATTCAAACCAGTGAAACACGTACCGACAAACAGAAAGATGATTGTATGGGGACTACATATCCGTAAACGGTGTTGCATATTGGGTGACTCTAACCTGGCTAGAATCACAGAACATCATTTTGAGAACCTTGAAATCCACAGTTACCCAGGGGCGACATTCAGACACGCTGAGGCCCTAATAAAATAAAGCACATGCTCAGGTTAAAGTCGAAACCGTGATCTTATCTTTCGGTATCAATCACCGTAACCAAAAATTCAAAGAAACAGCGGTTAAACAAATACAGGGGGCCCTGAGAGCAGCAAGAGAAAGGTTTCCAGGTGCCCTGATCAGAATCCCCTTAATCAATTTTTCAAAAACCCTAAATAAACAGGAACAGGATATACTGGAAGGAATCAATGACCATGTACAGAGAAACATGCCCTACCTGCACAAACTTTCAAGTGCACAATTTGAAGTTACCAGTGATGATATTCACTGGACACCTACATGTGCAAAGGCAATGCTCCAGCACTGGACAGAACAATTAAACTACAGAGCCCTTTAAACCCGAAACAGGGACTAGAAAGGGGTACGGGAGTGGTCAACCTTTCCAAACACTTCGTACCCACAGACAGTCAACTGAAACTACTTAATAAGGGCCTAACATTTATCCCCACACCAAACACGAACCAAGATACAAAAAAACAACTTACCTTTGATGTCCAACAATACCACAGGAGACTGTTACTAACCACCTTCTTCAGACATAAGAAAGCCACTGAACCTCTCCCCTTCACATTTAAGTCTGTATGGACCCCCAAACTCTCCCAGGTCCCTAACACAATAAGGAAAACAATTAGAGCAGATAGATATGCAGTCAAAAGATGACTGGAATTTTAAAGAAAGACAAAACCTTGACAAAGAGGAAAACCGGGCTCTACACCATCTACGCCAGAACAAAAATATTGTAATCAAAGCAGCAGATAAAGGAAGTGCAGTTGTGATTATGGATAAAGAGGCATATATAAAAGAAGCTGAACGACAATTAAACCAGGCACAATATTACAAAAAACTTAACCAACCTATTTTTCTAGAAACAGCTCCTGAAATAAAAAACATTCTCTCCCAATTAAAAGAACAGGGCTACATAAATAGGAAACAGGAAACTTACCTGATGGGACCCGATAATCCACGCCCCAGATATTTCTATCTTCTACCTAAAATACACAAAGAACAACAATCATGGAGTATTCCTCATGAGATGCCCCCAGGCCGCCCAATCGTGTCGGACTGTGGCAGCGAGAGCCATGCCACCGCTGAATACATTGAGTATTTTCTAAATCCAATTAGTATCAAGCATCCCAGTTATGTCAAGGACACTTATGATTTTATAGATAAAATTAGGAACATAAAACTTCCTCCTGACTGCCTCCTATTCACCATGGATGTAGACAGTCTTTACACAAACATCGACACACCATCTGGACTTAGGGCAGTTAAAGATTGGTTTGCGAGATATCCAGACAAAAATAGGCCTGATGAGGCTTTAATAAAACTATTGAATATTAATCTCAATAAAAATGATTTTGAATTTGACTCGAAATATTATCTACAAATAAAGGGCACAGCCATGGGAAAGAAGTTTGCCCCTTCTTATGCCAATATTTTTATGGCGCAGTGGGAAGAAGCAGCATTGGCAGCTTATCAATTTAAACCTCTCCACTATTATGGATTTCTGGATGACATCTGGGGAGTCTGGACCCAAACAAAGGAGGAATTCCAAAAATTTGTTCATCATCTTAATCAATTTCATGAATCTATAAAAATTAAATACACCCTACACGAGACAGAAGTCAATTTCCTGGATACCATAACCTACAAAGGACAAAATTTCATAAATTCTCACCAATTGGATATCAAAGTTTTCTTTAAAACGACCGACACGCATGCATTATTATTTAAAACCAGTTATCACCCCAAACATACATTCAGGGGCATCGTCAAATCTCAATTACAGAGATTTTACAGAATCTGCACTCAGAGAGAAGAATTCTGGAATGCAACCAAGATTCTCTTCCGAGCACTCAGAAAAAGGGGATATTCCCGCTCCTTCCTCATGGATTCCTTAAAGACATTCCGCACCAAGAGGGAGGAAACCAATAAGGAAATTATTCCGCTGATTACAACATTCTCAAAAGGGAGCGTGACATTAAACAAAAAAATCAAAGATAATTACATGAACTTTTTGACTAATTCTCACTTACTGGATAATCACAAAGTCATCTCTGCATACCGAAAGAATAAAAATTTGAAAGACATATTGGTCCATAGCAAACTACCCACATTACATGTAAAGAAAAAAATATCCACCCCATTTATCGAGTTCAAACCCAAGCGTTGGATTACAAACCCGCAAACCAGAGCCATTATCAGCGTCTGGCCCACACTAAAACACAATATCTCCAACTGTATATATTTAATTTACTGTACAAAATGTGATCTACAATACATTGGAGAAACCAGGAATACTTTATCGACTAGAATGGCACAACACAGATATAATATAAAAAAGAAGAAAGAAACTCATACATTAATAGTCCAGCACTTTATTCAACATGGCATTGCATCTTTGAAAGTCATGGGACTTCAATACAACAAATCATGGACACACACGACTAGGAAAAAATTGGAGAGAGAATGGATTAACAAATTAAGTTCGGGACATCCATGGGGACTTAACGAACAATTGAGAACAACATAATACAGATATGCCACCATCTGAATGGGATTGATGGAAAGGGAATGTGAATGGGAACCTGGGTAGGCCAGCGCATAACGCAGGTTCTGGACTGGTCTTGGTTTGGTCGGGCACCTAGCCTTTACCCCCTCAAAAAAAACCTAACCTCTTTACCTTACCTCAACCCCTAAAACTTAACCCCTTACACATAACCCCTAAACCCAACCTCTAAGTCTTTCCCTAAACCATAACCTCTTACCCAGCCCTAACCGCTATCCTCTGACCGTGACTTGGACTTGTTTGGGACCTCGGCCAATTTCCCCTCACCTAACCCTAACCCTAATTTTCTCCATGAGATCTACCCAGTAGAAGCTTGTTGATCCGATTTGGGGTCATCCACTGGGATCAGAAGGTCTCCACACACTTCCCGGAGCAGCACTCTTGTCCAAATGGTTCCGGAAACCTAGCGGTGTTAACAAAAGGGCCATTGGCAGAGAGGTGAGTCTTGGTTATCTACCAGTCTTCACTGTGTTTAATATAGTCAAGATGTTTATTGTATTATGGTTCAGGCTGTATTAGTATAATTTCAGTTAATTTAAAAATCTTATCTCTATAGTCTTTTATTACATTAGTATTATAAATAGGACTTTAAAAAGGTTCATTTATTTAAATTAATATCTTAAACCAATAAATAAATAATATTTTAGAGTGTTTGTATGACAGTTTAGATTATACTAGGATAATTTCAATAAATTTAAACCTTAGCTCCATAGGCTTTAATTACAACTACTATTATAACTAGGACTTTAAAAGGGTCATTTATTTTAATCAATATTTAAACTAGTAAACAATTAAACATAAATTACTTATTCAATTGGCGATGAGGCACGAGCCGTGGACTGATCCACCTACGGCAGGCCGCCATGGAGGAGGGTGTCTAGTAATTGAAGGCCGAAACACCCTATGATTCTATGGTTTACTACTGATGACGTGTCTCACAATTTAGGATATCGTTGGGTTAAAGGGAATTTTAATCTTAGCTCACACATTTAACCTTAAATAGGATTAATGCGTCTCCTATCCCTGAACTCAAAACATAACCGTTAGTTTTGAACTGTAAACCTAATTTCTTAAACCTAAACATAACCGTCAGTTTAAAATGTAAGCTCTAGAACCCTAGGTCAGCATAACCATATTTTCCTGTAACCCTAGGTGTATCTGACCTTTAACCTTTCCACAGGCATGGTCACTTAATACTAATTCTACCCTATCTGGAGTAGGAGTGTTTGTGGATAAATTTTACCCCAGCCTAGCCCAAAACACGATCATTAGCCTTGCATAATCTATCAGGCGCCATATCTGTCGATCGTTCGTATGGAGAGTGCTGGAGATGAGGCCTGAGTTGCAGGCCCGTGCACCACGTGGGTTCTGGGTTTATCCCAGGGCTACGTCTTTTTACCCTAACCTAACCCTAGGGGGAAAACTATCCCAGTAATACAATAATCAACACCAAAGACCACAATTACCAAAAACCCTATCCAGCCAGTGCGACCCGATGGGATTGGACTTTGGACCACCTCTTCATCTCCCAATAGCCTGAAAAACTGAAAAAAAGAGACATTAATCTAATTCAAATTCAAATTTTATTGGTCACATACACAATCATACACAGTATAATATGCAGTGAAATGCTTTATACGACCGCCAGTGACCTTAAAAAAAAAAGAAAAGAAAATCTTGTACGTAAAATAAATAATCAATAAAAAGTAAATACTAAAGAAATAATTTTAACTACTAAAATTAACTGTGCATAAGGCATAATAAAATATTGCAAAAATATATGATTAAAGTGTCAGTGGTTGTGCAAATATGCATGGAGGTGAAATGTGCAATTGTCCAGATGTATGAGTATTTAGTACAAGTGTGTATGAATGTGTCCATGATTGTCCAGTCAATGTTATGAGCTTAAAAGATGTTATTAGTCCTGTGTGGTGTAGTGATGATTGAGAGACCTTATCGCCTGCGGGAAGAAGCTCCTCCTCAGTCTCTCTGTGTTGGCCTTTAGGGAGCGGAATCTCTTCCCAGACCGCAACAAAGAGAACAGTCCATTATTGGGGTGACTGAGGTCCTTCATGATCTTCCTGGCCTTAGTCCAGCACCGCTTGCTGTAGATGGAGTGTAGGTCAGGGAGCACAGTGCGGATGATGCGCTCGGCTGATCGCACCACCCTCTGTAGAGCTCGTCTGTCCTGCATGGTGCTGTTCCCGAACCAGGTCGTGATATTTCCCGTCAGGATGCTCTCTATGGTGCAGGAGTAGAAGTTCCTGAGCACCTTGGAGGGCAGTCTAAAGTCTCGCAAGCGTCTGAGGTGGTAGAGACGCTGCCGGGCTTTTTTCACCACGGTGCTGATGTGACAGGACCATGATAGGTCCTGCGTGATGTGAACACCGAGGTATCTGAAGCTGTCCACTCTCTCCACTGGGCTCCTGTTGATGACGGGGGTCTGGTAGTTCCTCTCCTGCTTTGTACTAAAGTCCACTATCAGCTCCTTTGTCTTACTGACGTTCAGGAGGAGATTGTTCCTCTGGCACCAGTTCTCCAGATTTCCAATCTCCTCTAAGTAGTCCGACTCATCATTGTTGGTGATCAGTCCGACCACGACGGTGTCGTCAGCAAACTTGATGATGGAGGTGGAGTTGGGAGTGGCCACGCAGTCGTGGGTGTACAAAGAGTACAGCAGGGGGCTCAGAACACAACCTTGGGGGGCTCCAGTGCTAAGAGTGAGTGTAGCTGAGACATGTCCGCCCATCCTTACTGCCTGTGGTCTGCCAGTCAGAAAATTGGAGATCCACTGACATATAGATGAGCTGAGTCCCAGGTGCTCCAGCTTGGTGGTGAGTGTGGAGTGAATTATTGTGTTAAAAGCAGAGCTGTAGTCGATGAAGAGCATTTTAACATAATTCCCTTTCCTAGTGTCCAGGTGAGTGAGTGATGTGTGGAGGAGATGAGAGATTGCATCGTCTGTGGAGCGGTCCTGACGGTATGCAAACTGTAGTGGGTCCAGTGTGTCGGGTAGTGAAGAAATGATGAAGTCTCTGATAAGGCGTTCAAAGCACTTCATCACTACTGAGGTGAGAGCTACAGGGCGATAGTCATTGAGAGAAGCAGGATGTGGTTTCTTTGGAACAGGAACAATGATGGACTCTTTGAAGCATGTGGGGATTACCGACTGAGATAAAGAGATGTTGAATATCTCAGTGAACACAGGTGCTAGCTGGTCTGCGCAGGCTCTGAGGATATGGCCTGAGATGCCGTGTGGTCCTGCTGCTTTCCTGGTGTTCACTCTCTTGAAGGCTCTCCTCACGTCGTGCTCGGAGATGATGAGCGCGTTCCCGGTGCTGGCTGTGTCTTCCTGTCTGCAGCCGTTAGCGCCGCTAGCATTAGCGCCGTTAGCATTAGCATCGCTAGCGTCTTTAGCTGCAGCCTCGAAGCGAGCATAGAAGATGTTGAGCTCGTCTGCCAGAGTCGCGTCCGCGTTCGTCATACCGGATGCTGGTGCTTTGTAGTCCGTTATTGTTCTCAGTCCCTGCCACAGGCTCCTAGAGTCACTCTGTTGAAGCTGTGACTCTAGTTTTCTCCCGTAGCGCTGCTTCGCCTCTTTCACCGCCTTCCGGACGTTATATGACGCAGCCTTGTACGGTTCCATGTCCCCCGATGCAAGTCTCGTGTTGTAGGCAGCTGTGCGAGATCTCAGCGCGTCGCGGATGGTTTTATCCACCCACGGCTTCTGGTTGGGAAACGTTCTGATAGTCTTTTTCTCTACCGTATCGTCTACCAGCTTTTCAATAAATCCCACAACCGCTTCCGTAAACACGCTGACGTCATCATCGGAGCTGTTTCTGAACATGTCCCAGTCATGTTCTGCGTCATCGAGTGCATCCTGTAACGCGGCCACCGATTGGTCCGTCCAGCGCGCGACCTCCCTCTGAACCGGAACTTCCTGTTTCAGCCTTTGTTTATATTTTGGCATAAGGAAGATGGCGGTGTGGTCGGATTTACCAAACGCTGGACGAGATTGTGCCTTGTAACCGTCTTTGACCATGGTATAACAGTGGTCCAGTGTCCTTTCGCCCCTGGTGGGGCAGGTGATGTGCTGATAAAAGTTCGGCGCTGCGGGTTTGAGGTTGGCATTATTAAAATCCCCCACCACAATGAGCGCAGCGTCCCGGTGTTGTGTCTGGTGCTGTGTGAGCGCCTCATGCAGCTCGCATAAGGCAGTGTTAGTGTCTGCTTGTGGAGGGATGTAAACGGCACTGATTATGACCGATGTGAACTCCCGTGGAAGATAAAATGGACGACACATGATGGACAGTAGTTCCAGGTTTGGTGTGCAGGAGCGTGTAAGAGGAACAACGCTCGCGCTGTTGCACAGCTGTTGTTCACCATTAAGCACACGCCGCCTCCCCTTGACTTCCCCGAGTCCCGCGTCCTGTCCATGCGGTGAACCGAGAAGAACTCGGCCGGCTGTATGGCGTGGTCTGGCACCACTGGGTTCAGCCATGTCTCGGTGAAGCAGAGGAGATTGCAGTCCCGAATGTCTCTCTGGAACTTTATCCTGGCCCTGAGGTCATCGAGCTTGTTCTCCAGTGACTGGACATTGGCGAGCAGGATACTAGGCAGAGGTGTGCGGTGTGCACGGGCCCTGAGCCTGTTCCTCACACCAGCTCGTTTCCCTCGGGTTCGTCGCTTCGCGTCGCGTCCATTGTTCTCCCTCAGGATCTCACTCGGCCAGCTCGGATCCGGAGTTAAAACTGTCGAATTGTGAGTACATTGTATACCAATAGAAACAAGAGTGTCTCTATCATACCTAATGTACTCAATGGTGGTGATTTTGCCGATTTTAAAACACTGAAAACTAACTTAAAGAACAAAAACAAAGAAAAGGTGGTCGGAGCAGTCCATCCATGAGAAGCATCAGAAAGTCAGGTTCCTTTTCCTTTTAAATTAACTGGGGTTTAAAACAAGTCTGTGCCTGATGAAGGTTAATTAAAACCGAAACATAGCGCTAAAAGACTTGCAAAATAAAGAGCTCATAGTGTAACCAAGGGGAGGGATGTATTTCGGAGCTAAAGGGGAGATTGGAGGGGTCTGGAGCTGAGAATGTCGTGGTAGGCCAGTGCACAACGCTGGTTCTAGGCCTGCATGGACCAGAGTCTCCCTACCCTATCCCCAAAAACCTAATCCTAACCCCAATGTTCCCTGCCTTGGACCCTGTCCCCGGACCGTTACCCTATTTTTCATTTCCCTAATCCCTTTTCCCCAACCTTAACCTCACTCGGGGCCCATGCAGAACCCTGAAGCCACGGTTCTTTCCCCAAACCCTAACCCTAACCCCTAAAACTTAACCCCTTACGCCTAACCCATAAACCCAACCTCTAAGTCTTTCCCTAAACCATAACCTCATACCCAGCCCTAACTGCTATCCTCTGACCGTGACTTGGACTTGTTTGGGACCTCGGCTAATTTCCCCTCACCTAACCCTAACCCTAGCAGAGGATATATAGACTGATAGGATATCACAGTCAAAGCTCAAGTGATACAAAAGAAAAAAGAACATCTTACCCACAAAATTTCATCTTAACCCCTAAACGTAACTCTAATTTTTAGAACCCCAATTTTAAAATTCTACCCTCTGCCTTAACCTCAACCCTAAGCCCTAAACATAACCCTCATTTTTATAACCCCAATTCCACCCTAAAACCTAACCTCAACCTTAAGCCCTAAACTTAACCCCAATTTTTATAACACCAATTCGAAATTCTACTCTAAACCCTAACCTCAACCTTCACATTTACATTTACATTTAGGCATTTGGCAGACGCTCTCATCCAGAGCGACTTACAAAAAAGTGCTTTAAAGTTAACATCACTGGATACATACTTACACTGGGTTAACTAGGTTTATAACTAATTAGTCGAACACAACTGGGAAGAGAGTTTTTTTTTTTTTTTTTTTTGGGGGGGGGGGGGGGGGGTTAGTCCAAGTACTGGAGAAACAGATGCGTCTTGAGTCGTCGTTTAAAGATAGTCAAAGTCTCTGCTGTACGGACATCTAGAGGAAGTTCGTTCCACCACCTCGGTGCCAGAACAGAGAAGAGCCTGGATGAACATCGCCCTCGATCCCTGAGAGATGGTGAGATGAGGCGAGCAGTGCTGGAGGATCGGAGGGAACGTGGTGCAGTGCGTGGTGTGATTACAGCAGAGAGGTAAGTGGGTGCAGGGCCATTTTTAGCTTTGTAGGCAAGCATCAGCGTTTTGAATTTGATGCGGGCAGCTACAGGAAGCCAGTGCAGGGAGCGGAGGAGTGGGGTGGTGTGGGAGAACTTGGGGAGGTTAAAAACGAGACGTGCTGCTGCATTCTGGATCAGTTGCAGAGGACGAATCGTGGACAGAGGCAGACCTGCCAGAAGTGAGTTGCAGTAGTCCAGTCTTGAAATAACAAGGGACTGAACAAGCACCTGAGTAGCCTGTGAAGAAAGAAATGGGCGAATTCTTCTGATATTGTAAAGAAGAAATCTACAAGAGCGAGTAAGGTTAGCGATGTGTGGGGAAAATGACAGATGGTTGTCCACGGTTACCCCAAGATTGCGGGCAGTGGCTGAAGGAGTGATTTGGTTGTTGTCCAGGGATATCACAAGGTCTTGACCTGGGGATGAGTCACAAGGGATGAACAACAGTTCAGTTTTACTCAGATTGAGCTTTAGCTGATGTACAGTCATCCAGGATGAGATGTCTGCCAGACATGCTGAGATCCGGGTGGAAACCTGAGTGTCAGAGGGAGGAAAGGAGAGAGTAAGTTGGGTGTCATCTGCATAACAATGGTATGAAAATCCATGCGATGATATGACTTTACCAAGTGACTGGGTATAGAGGGAGAACAGAAGAGGACCAAGTACTGAGCCCTGTGGGACACCAGTAGATAGTCTATGTGGAGCAGATGTAGATCCCCTCCATGTTACCTCATATGACCTATCTTCTAGGTAAGAAGCAAACCATTGCCACGCTGTTCCACAAATTCCAAGGCTTGTAAGAATAGATAATAGAATCTTGTGGTTCACCGTGTCAAATGCAGCTGACAGGTCCAGGAGGATGAGAACAGATGACAGTTTAGCAGATCTAGCAGCATGGAGCTTCTCAGTGACTGACAGAAGGGCAGTCTCTGTGGAATGTGCCACTTTGAATCCAGATTGGTTGGGATCATTAAGGTTGTTCTGTGAGAGATAAAGGGACATTTGGTTATAAACAGTTCTTTCAAGAATTTTGGAAATAAAAGAGAGAAGTGATACCGGGGCGATAGTTGTTAACTTCTGATGGGTCCAGGCAGGGTTTCTTGAGGATAGGAATAACCCTTGCCTTCTTAAAAGCAGCAGGAACATGACCAGATGATATGGAATGGTTGATGATGGTTGTGGTGAAGGGAAGGAGGTCTTGTGAGATTGCCTGGAGCATTGTGGAGGGGATTGGGTCTAATGAACAGGTGGTGGGGTTAGATGACGAGATGATCTGCTGAATCTCATCAGATGACAAGTTGGAGAATTCTGCTAAAGGAGGGAAGGGAAGGTCCTGAGGTTCTGCTGTAGGAGTTTGGTTGGGAGCGAAGGACTGGCGGATTGCTGCAATTTTCCCATTAAGACCGTAGACTTAAAACCCTAGACTTAACCTAAACTCAAACCCGAATTCCTATCCTTAATCGTAAGCTCTAAAAATCTAACCCCAATCCTAATCCTAAACCTAACCACAACCAAGCTCTAAAAAACCGAACTCTTAGCCCTAAACCTAATTTCTATTCCTAAACTACAACCCTCAAACCTAACTTAAAAACTTCAATTCAATTCAATTTTATTTATATAGCGCTTTTAACAATGGTCATTGTCTCAAAGCAGCTTCACAAAAATTAAAGAAATTTAACAAAAAAAAAAAACAACTATATATACAATAATTATATATAAAATAATAAATAAATATATAAAATTATAATAGAAAATAGATAAATAAAAACAAATAATAATAATAATTATAGAAAAGAAAATAATTGGAAGTGTGGATGTGTGAGAAAAATGTGCGGATAATAATGAGACGAATGAATGAAATTTCTCTGTTAAAAACCTATGCTTAAACCCTAGATCTTAATCACTACCCCTAACAACGTAACATTTTCATAAAAAGTTTAAATATCATACATTTAAATTTCAGAAATTAAAACAAAAATTCTTGAAAATGACAAAGAAAAAATATACACTGAACAATTGGTTAAAATATTTTAAAAGGATAAAATAAATGGTAAAATATTTAAAATAAATATAAAGGATAAAGTTTTTTTAAAAAGGATAAAATAAATGGTAAAATATTTAAAATAAATATAGAGGATACAAAAGTTTTTTTTTAAAAAGGATAAAATAAATGGTAAAATATTTAAAATAAATATAGAGGATACAAAAGTTTTTTTTTAAAAAGGATAAAATAAATGGTAAAATATTTAGAATAAATATACAGGATAAAGTTTTTAAAATTAAAAACTATTTAAATTATCTAGGTAACAAAAAATACAAAATACAAAATGGTTTAAATTTGTTTCAGGAGCTAAAAAATATTTTTTCAGGGTATTTAAAAGTGGGAGGAGTTATAAAGGAGAGGAGGGTTATATATAGGGGTGAGACAAAGGGACTTTATCACTTCTGCTTGGACTGCAAGAGAAGAAATATTGAGTTAACTGCCAAAAGCCTTCAACAGCCAAAAGCCTTAGGCCATTTTTTGTTTTTTATAAAAGTGCCCTTGCCTGAAGAATTCAATTCAATTCAATTCAGTTTTATTTGTATAGCGCTTTTAACAATTGACATTGTCTCAAAACAGCTTTACACAATCAAAAGAATTATTTAAGTTTGTATGGAATGTGAATGTGTATGAATCAAAATGTTCAGATATTCCCTGGCGAGCAAGCCCGAGGGCGACAGTGGCAAGGAAAAACTCCCTGAGACGGTAATAGGAAGAAACCTTGAGAGGAACCAGACTCGACAGGGAACCCATCCTCATCTGGGTGAAACAGATAGTAGGAAATGATCTGCATTTATACAGTGTTAAGTGTTAGGTTCAGCTATAATATTTGATGTTAATTGATGTTATAATACTTGATGTTAAAATGGAGTCCAGTAGTTATTCGAGACTCAGATAGACTTGTAGAAAGTTCCAGTCCTGAACTATCGAATTGTCAAGTCCTCAGAGAAACAGCTGACCACACCAGTCGAGGCCAGAACCATCTTCTAAGTATAGAGAATCATCCCCAGACACCAGACGCATCCTAAAGAGACACACGGGGCATCCATGCGATGAGACCTCCAACCAGAAACCGGGCACCAGGATGGATCAGACAGGTCCGGAGGGAAGAGGGAGTCTGGATCACTGGCAGCTCAGGAACCACATGTGTAGCTCGACAGAGAGAGAGAGAGAAAGAGTGAAAGGGGGAGACAGGGGGAGAGAGGAAAGAGAAAGAGGGGGAGGAAGAGAAGAGGAGGAGAGATTGCAATTAGGTATGGTCACAGTCACAATGTCTAATGTGAATGTATATTTACTGTAGAGTGCAAGCAGGGACTCCGGCAGGACTAACTATGACAGCATAACTAAAAGGGAGAGCCAGAAGGAAACACAAACATGAGGGCTCCCTGAGATGTAAAGCAAACAATCACCTCACCGTCAACAAACCTGAGTGATCAAATGAGACTGAGGAAGACAGCATCTAAACATACCAGTTCACCATAATACTCTACGTCCATGAGTCCCCCAGATCTGCTCCTTTACCTTATGGCAAATCTATTTATAAAATGCTTGGTTAAATAAATAGGTATTTAGCCTAGACTTAAACACTGAGACTGTGTCTGAGTCCCGAACACTATTTGGAAGACTATTCCATAATTTTGGGGCTTTGTAAGAAAAAGCTCTGCCCCCAGCTGTAGTTTTCATAATACGCGGTACTGATAAGCAGCCTGCATCCTTTGACCGAAGTAGGCGTGGCGGATCGTAAGACACTAGCAGTTCGCTCAGATACTGCGGCGCGAGACCATTTAATGCCTTATATGTCAAGAGTAGTATTTTAAAATCAATGCGAAATTTCACAGGGAGCCAATGCAGTGAAGATAGGATAGGGGTGATGTGCTCATATCTTCTGGTTCTAGTGAGGACTCTCGCTGCTGCATTCTGGACCTAACTGAACAACCAGACAGTAAGGCATTACAATAGTCCAACCTAGAAGTGATAAAAGCATGAACTAGTTTTTCTGCATCATTTAGCGACAATATATTTCTTATTTTGGCGATATTTCTAAGGTGAAAGAATGCTATCCTGGTGATATTATCTACATGAGCTTCAAATGAAAGGCTGGAATCTATAATCACGCCGAGGTCTTTTACTGTTGCATTTGACGGAACAGAAAGGCCATCTAAAGTTACGGTGTGATCTAAGATTTTACTTCTAGCTGTATGCGGTCCTATGACTAGAACTTCTGTCTTATCCGGATTAAGCAGAAGGAAGTTAATTAGCATCCAATTTCTTATGTCCTGAACACATTGCTCAACTTTAGTAAGATGGTTTTTCTCATCAGGTTTTGTTGAGACGTATAGCTGTGTGTCGTCAGCATAACAATGAAAACTAATACCATGCTTACGGATTATGTTGCCCAGAGGAAGCATGTAAAGGGAAAAAAGCAGTGGGCCTAAAACTGAACCCTGCGGAACGCCAAACTCCACTAGAGAACATGCAGAATAATCACCATTTAAGTCTACATACTGATAACGATCGGTCAAATAGGATCTGAGCCAGGAGAGGGTTGTACCCTTAATTCCTACTAAATTTTCTAATCTGTGAAGAAGAATAGCATGATCAATAGTGTCAAAAGCTGCACTGAGGTCGAGTAATACAAGCATAGTTATACAACCCTGATCAGAGGCCAATAGGAGGTCATTTACTACTTTAACGAGTGCTGTTTCTGTGCTGTGATGAGGCCTAAATCCTGACTGATACAGTTCATGTATGCCATTTCTATGTAGATATGAGCATAGCTGCTCCGCTACTATCTTTTCCAGAATCTTAGAGATAAAGGGGAGGTTTGATATTGGCCTGTAATTGGACAGCTGACAGGGGTCGAGGTCAGGTTTCTTAATTATTGGTTTAATAACTGCTACTTTAAAAGATTTTGGAACATAACCAATGCTGAGTGAGGAATTAATTATTCTCAACATCGGTTCTGTTATTACTGGTACTATCTGTTTAAGAAAATGTGTCGGTATAGGATCTAATATACAGGTTGATGAATTTGCAGAAGAGATGAGTGAAATTAGTTCATTCTCTTCAAGAGGAGTAAAGTATTCTAGGTTTGAATCTGACATGGCTAGGTTAACATCAGTATCAATTACATTGTTTGGTTTCAAAGCCTCAATTTTATGCCTGATATTTACAATTTTATTATTAAAAAAGTTCATGAAGTCCTCACTATTGCATGATGTTGTTGTGGAGATTTCTGTAGTGGTCTTATTTCTGGTTAATTTGGCTACGGTATTAAATAAAAATCTAGGATTATTTTTATTTTCTTCTATAAGAGTGGAGAGATACGTTGATCTAGCTACACTAAGAGCTTTCCTATAGTTCAGGATGCTCTCTTTCCATGCTATTTGAAATACCAACAATTTAGTTTGACGCCATTTACGCTCTAATTTCCGAGCAGTCTGTTTTAAAGTGCGCGTGTGATCGTTATACCAGGGAGCGAGTTTCTTATCTCTAATAATTTTTCTTTTAGCTGGAGCTACATTATCTAAGGTACAACGAAGTGTCGACTCTAAATATTCAGAGTCTGAAGAAGACCTTTGTAGGTCGAAACGTTGCGCAATTGGGCACAATTTCTTTGGGAGTTTTATTTTATTTTTAGTAAAAACATTAATAGAATTTTATTTATTTTATTTGATTTTATTTGATTTGATTTAAAATTGATAGCTATGAGCTATAGAGCTCAGGAGCAGTGGACGGAGGTCCACTATAAAAAACGGGGACGGCGTCCCTTTGAGCAACCACGGCCCGGGGATCAACTGAGAGCGGGGTCCCGGGGGATGGCCCGTGCATTTCCGGTCCCTCGTGAGGGGGTACTGGTTAATAACTATGTTCCTAACCGGCCTGTGCCTCCCTTGATTCGCTCTGCTCCGGCCCAATCCCTGAGGCCTTCAAGATATTCGGGATCCCAGGTGAGATCCTATGCGGATGTAGTCCGCCAGTACAATCCCCAAATGCAAAATCGGTTCTACCGTCCCCATTACCAGAGCGATGCAAATTTGCAACGCAGACAGTTCTCAACAGTCAGACAGCAACAATTCACATCCCAAGTTTGCAAAACTGGTGCGCCTTTTATATAAGATCATCAAAATGGTACACCATCTGCAAAATGTTTCCCCAGAGCCAGATCAATCGGGTCCACGGATGATCACTAATATGGTGGACGTCTTGGCCTCCATGATCAAGCCAGCCATTCCAACCCAAAAGACTATCGATATGATAGTGGGGAATGCTAAGAATTGGGGTCACACTACCTTGATCATTTTACAGGATCATTATAGGGAGGGATTGGAGAACATGCTCAGAGACTTGTCAAAGGAATTGGACCCCAATTGGAAGACCGCATTTGAGGTCGCCGCGAGGTGGGCCAGACAAAATCTGACCAGAATCACACAAGGGGTCTTGGACCATGTGGAGGCGTTGATCATGACTTGTGGGCAGACTGAGGGGGAACATGTTCCACAAACGGTGGACTCAGATGAGAACCACCAACAGGAAGAAGTGCAATCCAGGAGGAGGGGCCATGGAGCTATGCTTCCGCAATCCCAAACACAATTCCTGGAAGAAATAGTAGAGTTCCCCTCGAACTCAGATCCAGGAGTCCCACATCGGAAAGCTCCCACACACCAGAGTATTGGCACAACTCAAGCCTCAAAGAGGGCACAACGAGCAACCATAGCTATGGAGAAGGAGTGTCTGGGAGAGGGAGAGGATCCTGATCCACATGGATTATCATTGCTGCCTCGTGACACATGCACAGTGGCCACGATGACAGAACAAGTGGCCGAGAGCCTAGTGGAATGGGGAGACGGGGAGAAGGAGCAATCCTCTCCTTTGTGGGAAATGGGGTCACCAAAGCCACAGAGGGTTTCACTGAGGTTTCAGAGGCAACCTCCACAGGAAGAAACCAATGGACGGCAAGACAGGGTCCAAATTGTTGCGGCCGAGGAAAACTTGGAATAGTTGGGGACTGTAACGGAGGGACCCCCCCTATTGTTCGACAAAGACCAGCTAATGGACTTAGATAGAACCCCACCACTAAGGCCCCACGTTTTATTGCATGAGGTTCAGGTACACAGAGGTGGAGGATTATTGCTGGATCTTTTGGAAGATCTGCAAGACCCTATAACCCAAGATCTGACAGGAAGTAACACTTCCAGTTCAGAATCGCAGATTTATAGGCCCACGAGGCAAATAAACACAGATCACAAGATGGAGGACTGGACTCTCAGTGCCAGGAGAAAATGGATTATCATTGGAGATTCCAACTTAGCCCGACTTCCAACACACTCCATCCCAGACTTACAAATAGACAGCTATCCAGGGGCAAATTTCCGACATGCCGAGGCCATAATGGCCAAGAAGACCGGCCAGGTGATGGTGGAAAAATTGGTCTTGGCATTTGGCCTGAATAGCCGGGCACAGAAGGCCAAGGAAACTGCTATCAAGCAATTGCAAGCTGCAGTCAGGATGGCAAAGAGAAAGTTTCCATTTGCGGAGATTTGGATCCCAATGATTAACTTTTCACCTGCTTTACCTCTTCAGGAGCGAGAGACCCTTCACAGACTAAACATACACATTTCTAAGAACATGCCGTTTATCGAGCCCCTGAGTAGGTCCAGGTTCTATACAAAGGCGGATCAGATACACTGGACAAGGGAAACAGCTCAAGCCATTTTTAATCATTGGGTCACATTTTTAAACTTGGAAGCCCCATAAACCTCTTGGAGGAGGGGCAGATGGGTTCTCGACCCCTATCTTCTCAAAATGTCATTATATTGGCAAAGAATTTTCATCCTACTAAGGCACAATTGGATCTCCTAAACAAGGGATTAACCTTCATACCAACACTGAAAAAAATAAAAGAAACCAATTACAATTGGATATTCAAAGCTACCATAGAAAAATAAAACTAGCAGTGTTCTTTAAGGATGATCAGAATAGTGACAGTACAGAATTGGTCCCATTCATGTCAAAATCAACCTGGACACCACCAGAAGGGAAGTTACCTGAGGAAATCAGGCTCTTAGTGACCAAAGATCAGGAGGACCTAAAGAGAGGATTTAAATTTCATAAAGAAAAGTCAAATTTAACACAAGAGGAAATGAAGGCACTCAGAGATCTAAGGAATAACAAACACATTGTTATTAAGCCCGCGGATAAGGGCAGTGCGGTGGTGATCATGGGTCGAGACCAATTTGTTTTTGAAGTTCAACGACAATTAAATGATAAGACTTATTACAAAAAATTAAAAGAACCTGTTTATTTAAAAACAGTACCAACAGTTCATGCAATTATAGACACGTTAAAAAACAAGGGGTTTATAAATAGTAAACAAAGACAGTATCTAAAAGGGGATAAGGAACCTAGGGAACGCAGATTTTACATTTTACCTAAAATTCATAAGGATCCTAAAAAGTGGACTGTACCATATGATATACCGCCAGGAAGGCCGATCGTCTCTGATTGTGGGTCTGAAACATATCAAACAGCAGAATTCATAGATTATTAGCTCAACCCACTATCCGTCATACACCCTTCATACGTGAAGGATACATACCACTTTGTAGACATGGTTAAAAAATAAAAAATTCCAAAACAAGCAATGTTCTTTAGTATAGATGTAGACAGTTTATATACCAATATAGACATAAAATCAGGATTGGAAACAGTTAAAAAGATCTTTCAAAAAAATCCAAACCCCAACAGACCAGATGGTGAGATTTTACAATTATTGGAGATTAATTTGACCAAAAACGATTTCTTATTTAATGGCGAATACTTCTTACAAATTAAGGGAACAGCAATGGGGAAGAAGTTTGCCCCCGCATATGCAAATATATTTATGGCATATTGGGAGAAAGAAGCACTTGCAAAATGCCCTAAAAAGCCTCTTCATTATTTAAGATATTTGGATGATATCTGAGGGGTTTGGTGTTATTCGATAGAAGATTTTGAAGAATTTATGGAGATTCTTAATAGCCATGACCCATCAATCAAGCTGAAACACACAACACACCATCAATCCATTGATTTCTTGGACACCACAGTCTACAAAGGGTCAGCATTCGAGCAACTTAACAAATTGGATGTCAAAGTTTTCTTTAAAGAAACCGATACTCATGCTTTACTGTTTAAGACCAGTTTTCACACACAACACACTTTCAGAGGACTAGTCAAGTCACAGTTGCTACGTTTCTATAGGATTTGTACACAAACAAATGACTTTTGGGATGCAGTTAAGATTTTATTTGGGGCCTTGAGAAAAAGAGGTTACTCGAGGTCATTTTTGAGACAATGTCTCACCACATTTAAGGAGGTAAAAACCACAAGCAACAAGGAAATTATTCCATTGATTACTCGATATTCATCCATGAGTAAGATCCTAAACAGGAAGATGAAAAACAATTATGAAACACTTATACTGAATACAGGAGTTTTAGAGGATCATTGTTATTTCAGCATATAGGAAAAATAAAAACCTAAGAGACTATCTAGTCAGAGCCAAACTCGAACTGGTACAACAGCCAAAACAGACACACAAAATGGATTCATTTTCAGTATTGACATACATTAGAAATAGAACAAGTAAAACTATTTACAAAATTGATCAAAAATTCACGCCACAAACGCACAATTGTGTCTACATTATTTTTTGCTCAAAGTGCAATAAGCAATACATTGGAGAAACAAGCAATTCAATTAGAACAAGGATGTGGCAACATAGATATATTATTAAACACAGAAAAAAGATGGATACTCCCTTAGTTAGACATTTTATTTTACATGGCATACAGGCACTTAGAATGGCAGGTATACAAAGTAACTCATGCTGGACAGATAAAGAAAGGAAGAGCCTTGAAAGACGATGGATTCATAGACTACAAACGCAAGAGCCAATAGGTCTTAATGTGAAATACAACTAAGCTGAGAGCATAAATAAATAAAATGAATGGTCCAGCAGAGGATATATAGACTGATAGGATATCACAGTCAAAGCTCAAGTGATAAAAAAGAAAAAAGAACATCTTACCCATAAAATTTCATCTTAACCCCTAAACGTAACTCTAATTTTTAGAACCCCAATTTTAAAATTCTACCCTAAACCTTAACCTCAACCCAAGCCCTAAACATAACCCTCATTTTTATAACCCCAATTCCACCCTAAAACCTAACCTCAACCTTAAGCCCTAAACTTAACCCCAATTTTTATAACACCAATTCGAAATTCTACTCTAAACCCTAACCTCAACCTTAAGACCCTAGACTTAAAATCCTAGACTTAACCTAAACTCAAACCCGAATTCCTATCCTTAATCGTAAGCTCTAAAAATCTAACCCCAATCCTAATCCTAAACCTAACCACAACCAAGCTCTAAAAAAACCGAACTCTTAGCCCTAAACCTAATTTCTATTCCTAAACTACAACCCTCAAACCTAACTTAAAAACGTATGCTTAAACCCTAGATCTTAATCACTACCCCTAACAACTTAACTTTTTCATAAAAAGTTTAAATATCATAAATTTAAATTTCAGAAATTAAAACAAAAATTCTTGAAAATGACAAAGAAAAAATATACACTGAACAATTGGTTAAAATATTTTCAAAGGATAAAATAAATGGTAAAATATTTAAAATAAATATAAAGGATAAAGTTTTTTTAAAAAGGATAAAATAAATGGTAAAATATTTAAAATAAATATAGAGGATAAAGTTTTTAAAATTAAAAACTATTTAAATTATCTAGGTAACAAAAAATACAAAATACAAAATGGTTTAAATTTGTTTCAGGAGCTAAAAAATATTTTTTCAGGGTATTTAAAAGTGGGAGGAGTTATAAAGGAGAGGAGGGTTATATATAGGGGTGAGAAAAAGGGACTTTATCACTTCTGCTTGGACTGCAAGAGAAGAAATATTGAGTTAACTGCCAAAAGCCTTCAACAGCCAAAAGCCTTGGCCATTTTTTGTTTTTTTTATAAAAGTGCCCTTGCCTGAAGAAGACCTTTGTAGGTCGAAACGTTGCGCAATTGGGCACAATTTCTTTGGGAGTTTTATTTTATTTTTAGTAAAAACATTAATAGAATTTTATTTGATTTTATTTGATTTTATTTGGTTTTATTTGATTTGATTTAAAATTGATAGCTATGAGCTATAGAGCTCAGGAGCAGTGGACGGAGGTCCACTATAAAAAACGGGGACGGCATCCCTTTGAGCAACCACGGCCCGGGGATCAACTGAGAGCGGGGTCCCGGGGGATGGCCCGTGCATTTCCGGTCCCTTGTGAGGGGGTACTGGTTAATAACTATGTTCCTAACCCTAACCCTAGGAAACTTGGAAAAAGTTTAATAATTACCTGGTACACTTATTTTCTGAAGTTAAATAATTTAAAGAAGAAAATAACTTTCAGAGAAATTGTAAAGCAAATAATTTTTCCTTGGCTGTTATTTAAGAAGCAATTTTTTCAACAAGGGGGTGTATCCCATGTATTTAAAAGGTCAGTTTACCAGAGTTTTCATCACTCTAGCATCGAAGCAGCCAGGAGGAACATCAAAATGCAAGTCTAAGCCTGATGAAGGTTAAGATAAACCGAAACGTAGCGCCAAATAGACTTGCAACAAAGAGCTCAAAGTGTTAATCAAGGGGAGGGATATTTTTCAGAGCTACAGGGGAGATTTGAGGGGTCTGGGACTGATAAAGTCCCAGACCCCTCAAATTAGCTAGACATTAGCTAGACCTTTAGGGGCGCCAGCGGCAGTGGTTAGGTGTATCCCGGGAGCCAGAGCACCGGACATAGCAGGTAATCTTAGGGCTCTAGGACAGCATAGGTTCTCTAAGATAGTGGTACATGCTGGAGCTAATGATATACGCCTTCGTCAGTCAGAGGTTAGTAAGAGTAACTTTACAGAGGTGTTTAAATTAGCGAAGGCGATGTCCGATGAAGTAGTATGCTCTGGTCCCATCCCAATGAGACGTGGTGACATAGCTTACAGCAGGTTATGGTCGCTGAACCGCTGGATGTCCAGGTGGTGCTCCGAAAATAATGTGAGCTACATAGATAATTGGAAGACCTTTGAGGGCAAAGCTGGCCTGTTAGGGCGGGACGGTGTCCATCCCACTCGGGAAGGTGCTGCTCTCATTTCCTGTAGTATAGCTCATAGTCTCAGTAGAGGTCTAGTTAATCGGTGACAATCCAGAGCCCAGGCCAGGGAGCAGACAGACAGGCTAAACCAACCGTCTGCTAGCTGCATAGAGTCGTCACTCAGGGTTCACCTTATTGAGACTGTGTCTGTTCCCCGATCTAAGCAAAAATGTAGAAAGACCCAGAAAGTCTGTTTCAATAATCTAATTAACATAAAGTCCACAAACTCCGATCATACTGAATGCGCAGCCGGCACCTCTGATCTGAAGCTAGGATTGTTAAATATTAGATCTCTCACATCAAAAGCAGTTATTGTTAATGAAATTATCACAGATCAGGCGTTTGATATACTCTGTTTAACTGAAACATGGGTTAAACAGGACGAGTATGTAGCTCTAAATGAAGCTAGTCCTCCTGGATACAGCTACATACACCAGCCTCGGTTAACTGGTAGAGGAGGAGGCGTCGCAGTTATTCATAATGATAATCTGTCTATCGTACAAAAACACCGACACAAATTTAACTCATTTGAAATTCTCTATAGTAACATAAGTGTATTTAAGTATATTAAATCAGCTCAGTCAATTCCACTAATTATAATTTACAGACCTCCAGGGCTGTATTCTGAATTTCTTAGTGAATTTGCAGATTTCATCTCAGACCTGGTCATTTCTGTAGACAAAGTGTTAATTGCTGGAGATTTTAACATTCATTTTGAGAATCCAGAAGACCCTCTGAGAACAGCATTTATATCCATACTGGACTCCGTAGGTGTAAATCAGTGTGTAGTAGGACCCACTCATAAAGCAGGTCACACTTTAGATTTAGTAATATTCTTCGGATTAACTATAAGAAATGTGTTCACAATTCCACTGTCTGAAATTATCTCAGATCACTATCTTGTCTCCATTCAAGTGTCTCACAGTGATAATGTACGCACAGTACCGCGCTACCGTATTAAACGTACATTCACATCAACTACCACACAGAGTTTTATCAGTAATCTCCCAGAGTTACCAACTTCGATTAGGTCACCGTCTGACCCCACAGAACTTGATCAGGCGACTGAATATTTAGAGTCGACACTTCGTTGTACCTTAGATAATGTAGCTCCAGCTAAAAGAAAAATTATTAGAGATAAGAAACTCGCTCCCTGGTATAACGATCACACGCGCACTTTAAAACAGACTGCTCGGAAATTAGAGCGTAAATGGCGTCAAACTAAATTGTTGGTATTTCAAATAGCATGGAAAGAGAGCATCCTGAACTATAGGAAAGCTCTTAGTGTAGCTAGATCAACGTATCTCTCCACTCTTATAGACGAAAATAAAAATAATCCTAGATTTTTATTTAATACCGTAGCCAAATTAACCAGAAATAAGACCACTACAGAAATCTCCACAACAACATCATGCAATAGTGAGGACTTCATGAACTTTTTTAATAATAAAATTGTAAATATCAGGCATAAAATTGAGGCTTTGAAACCAAACAATGTAATTGATACTGATGTTAACCTAGCCATGTCAGATTCAAACCTAGAATACTTTACTCCTCTTGAAGAGAATGAACTAATTTCACTCATCTCTTCTGCAAATTCATCAACCTGTATATTAGATCCTATACCGACACATTTTCTTAAACAGATAGCACCAGTAATAACAGAACCGATGTTGAGAATAATTAATTCCTCACTCAGCATTGGTTATGTTCCAAAATCTTTTAAAGTAGCAGTTATTAAACCAATAATTAAGAAACCTGACCTCGACCCCTGTCAGCTGTCCAATTACAGGCCAATATCAAACCTCCCCTTTATCTCTAAGATTCTGGAAAAGATAGTAGCGGAGCAGCTATGCTCATATCTACATAGAAATGGCATACATGAACTGTATCAGTCAGGATTTAGGCCTCATCACAGCACAGAAACAGCACTCGTTAAAGTAGTAAATGACCTCCTATTGGCCTCTGATCAGGGTTGTGTAACTATGCTTGTATTACTCGACCTCAGTGCAGCTTTTGACACTATTGATCATGCTATTCTTCTTCACAGATTAGAAAATTTAGTAGGAATTAAGGGTACAACCCTCTCCTGGCTCAGATCCTATTTGACCGATCGTTATCAGTATGTAGACTTAAATGGTGATTATTCTGCATGTTCTCTAGTGGAGTTTGGCGTTCCGCAGGGTTCAGTTTTAGGCCCACTGCTTTTTTCCCTTTACATGCTTCCTCTGGGCAACATAATCCGTAAGCATGGTATTAGTTTTCATTGTTATGCTGACGACACACAGTTATATGTCTCAACAAAACCTGATGAGAAAAACCATCTTACTAAAGTTGAGCAATGTGTTCAGGACATAAGAAATTGGATGCTAATTAACTTCCTTCTGCTTAATCCGGATAAGACAGAAGTTCTAGTCATAGGACCGCATACAGCTAGAAGTAAAATCTTAGATCACACCGTAACTTTAGATGGCCTTTCTGTTCCGTCAAGTGCAACAGTAAAAGACCTCGGCGTGATTATAGATTCCAGCCTTTCATTTGAAGCTCATGTAGATAATATCACCAGGATAGCATTCTTTCACCTTAGAAATATCGCCAAAATAAGAAATATATTGTCGCTAAATGATGCAGAAAAACTAGTTCATGCTTTTATCACTTCTAGGTTGGACTATTGTAATGCCTTACTGTCTGGTTGTTCAGTTAGGTGCATAAACAAGCTTCAGCTAGTCCAAAATGCAGCAGCGAGAGTCCTCACTAGAACCAGAAGATATGAGCACATCACCCCTATCCTATCTTCACTGCATTGGCTCCCTGTGAAATTTCGCATTGATTTTAAAATACTACTCTTGACATATAAGGCATTAAATGGTCTCGCGCCGCAGTATCTGAGCGAACTGCTAGTGTCTTACGATCCGCCACGCCTACTTCGGTCAAAGGATGCAGGCTGCTTATCAGTACCGCGTATTATGAAAACTACAGCTGGGGGCAGAGCTTTTTCTTACAAAGCCCCAAAATTATGGAATAGTCTTCCAAATAGTGTTCGGGACTCAGACACAGTCTCAGTGTTTAAGTCTAGGCTAAAAACCTATTTATTTAGCCAAGCATTTTTATAAATAGATTTGCCATAAGGTAAAGGAGCAGATCTGGGGGACTCATGGACGTAGAGTATTATGGTGAACTGGTATGTTTTAGATGCTGTCTTCCTCAGTCTCATTTGATCACTCAGGTTTGTTGACGGTGAGGTGATTGTTTGCTTTACATCTCAGGGAGCCCTCATGTTTGTGTTTCCTTCTGGCTCTCCCTTTTAGTTATGCTGTCATAGTTAGTCCTGCCGGAGTCCCTGCTTGCACTCTACAGTAAATATACATTCACATTAGACATTGTGACTGTGACCATACCTAATTGCAATCTCTCCTCCTCTTCTCTTCCTCCCCCTCTTTCTCTTTCCTCTCTCCCCCTGTCTCCCCCTTTCACTCTTTCTCTCTCTCTCTCTCTGTCGAGCTACACATGTGGTTCCTGAGCTGCCAGTGATCCAGACTCCCTCTGCCCTCCGGACCTGTCTGATCCATCCTGGTGCCCGGTTTCTGGTTGGAGGTCTCATCGCATGGATGCCCCGTGTGTCTCTTTAGGATGCGTCTGGTGTCTGGGGATGATTCTCTATACTTAGAAGATGGTTCTGGCCTCGACTGGTGTTGTCAGCTGTTTCTCTGAGGACTTGACAATTCGATAGTTCAGGACTGGAACTTTCTACAAGTCTATCTGAGTCTCGAATAACTACTGGACTCCATTTTACATCAAGTATTATAACATCAATTAACATCAACTATTATAGCTGAACCTAACACTTAACACTGTATAAATGCAGATCATTTCCTGCTATCTGTTTCACCCAGATGAGGATGGGTTCCCTGTCGAGTCTGGTTCCTCTCAAGGTTTCTTCCTATTACCGTCTCAGGGAGTTTTTCCTTGCCACTGTCGCCCTCGGGCTTGCTCGCCAGGGAATATCTGAACATTTTGATTCATACATATTCACATTCCATACAAACTTAAATAATTCTTTTGATTGTGTAAAGCTGTTTTGAGACAATGTCAATTGTTAAAAGCGCTATACAAATAAAACTGAATTGAATTGAATTGAATAAAGTCGTGGTAGGCCCGTGCATAACGTTGGTTCTAGTCCTGCAGGGACCCGAGTTTCCCTACCCTATCCCCCATCCCACCCTATCCCCAAAGTTCCCTTGCCTTGGACCCTGCCCCCGGACCTCAATCTAAGCCTAATCGGCTTATTCCTTAACCCTATCCATAAAATCATTTTGTTTTCTTGAGAAAAAAAAATATATAAATTAAAACTAAGTTCTTAATTATAACAAAAAGAAAATATACACGGAAAATTATTATTATTATTTTTTTTTAATACATAAAATAATGGGTAAAATATTTAAAAATGAATATAGGGATAAAGTTTTTCAAAATTTAAAACTATTTACAATACAAAAATATAAAATGGTTTAAAAATTGGGATCGGGACTAAAAAATATATTTTTAAGGGTATTTAAAAATGGGAGGAGTTATTGAAGGGAGGAGGATTATATATAGGGGAGAGGAAAAAGGGACTTCATCATTTCTGCTTTGATTGTGACAGGAAAAACATTGACTTTACTTGCCAAAAGCCTTTAGCCATTTTTGTTTTTTGAGTGCCCTTGCCTGAGGAAGACCACTTAAGGTCAAAACGTTGCAACTGGGCACAATTTCTTTACAAAAAAATGAACAAAAACAAATAATTTAATTTAATTAATTACAAAACTTGTAGATATGAGCCACAGAGTTCAGGAACAGTGGACGGAGGTCCGCTATAAAAAACAGGGATGGCGTCCCTTTGAGCAAACACGGCCCGGGGATCGACTGAGAGTGGGGTCCCGGGGAATGGCCCGTGCATTTCCGGTCCCTCGTGAGGGGGTACTGGTTAATCAATCTGACCCTAACCCTAACTCCCAGGGCCCGGGGGACCGGGGATCCCGAAGCCCGTGTCCGTAGCTCCTTCCCCGGGCGAGTTCCGTCCAGGGGCCCCCTAGGGGCCCGGGACCGCCAGAGACCAACTCTGCGTGAGCCCCAGACCCGGGAAATGGTGTCGCTTTCCCGGTAGGAGGTACCCGCGGGAAAAAGGGTCCTGACCCACCTTCGCATTAGTGCAAGTCAATGTCACCCAACATCTCCATATCGGGCCCTTTAAACGCAAAGTTGGGAGTAGCGCTCCAAGCTCGGCAGGCAAACTCCCAGGGCCCGGGGGACCCGGGATCCCGAAGCCCGTGGCCCTAGCACCTTCCCCGGGTTAGTTCCGTCCAGGGGCCCCCCAGGGGCCCCGGACCAACACAGCCCGACTCAGCGTGAGCCCTAGACCCGGGAAATGGTATCGCTTTCCCGCTAGGAGCAACTTTGGGTCGAGGGCCCCCGGGGGCCCAGAGAGTCCCGGAGGGTAAGCGGGGGTCCCCCGCGGTCCCATCCCGTGGATCGGAGTCGAAATCGGGGGGACTTTTTATTCCGATGCCCCCGAGGCTCCCTGGACCTAAGCCGGGGCTAGAGTGGCTATGGGCGGCCCGCTGTAGCACCTCGAGCCCGGGGGCCAAAGTCGCAGCCCGTATCGACATGCTGGACCCTACAATGGAATCGGAAACCAAGAAGCTGGGTCCCATTGAAATGAACGGATGGCGGACCCAACATAGCAAATGTGCCCGTCCGTTTCCACTATCTCGATTTTTCCCATTATACGGTTCCAGCTTCTCGATGCAAAACCCCGCCAAACCCCTAACCCTAACCCTAGGTGTATCTGACCTTTAACCTTTCCACAGGCATGGTCACTTAATACTAATTCTACCCTATCTGGAGTAGGAGTGTTTGTGGATAAATTTTACCCCAGTCTAGCCCAAAACACGATCGTTAGCCTTGCATAATCTATCAGGCGCCATATCTGTCGATCGTTCGTATGGAGAGTGCTGGAGATGAGGCCTGAGTTGCAGGCCCGTGCACCACGTGGGTTCTGGGTTTATCCCAGGGCTACGTCTTTTTACCCTAACCTAACCCCAATCAAGATATAAAACAGAACTCTTAGTCATAAACCTAACTTCTATTCCTAAACTACAACCCTCAAACCTAACTTAAAAACCTATGCTTAAACCCTAGATCTTAACCACTACCCCAAATAACTTAACCTTTCCATGAATGAAAACTAAATTCTTTAAAATGACAAAAATAGAAAATACACTGAACAGATGGGTTAAAATATCTTAAAAGGATAAAATATATGGTAAAATATAGGGGATAAAGTATTTTTTAAAACAAATTAAAAACTATTTAAATTTATCTGGGTAACAAAAAATACAAAATGGTTTAAATTAGTTTCAGGAGCTAAAAAATAATTTTAAGGTTTTTTTTTTTTAAGTGGGAGGAGTTATAAAGGAGAGGAGGGTTTTATATATATAAATGGGGGTGAGAAAGGGGGACTTTATCACTTCTGCTTTGACTGCAAGAGAGAAAACTTCACTCAACTGCCAAAAGCCTTAAGCCATTTGTTGCTTTTTATAAAAGTGCCGTTGCCTGAAGAAGACCTTTGTAGGTCGAAACGTTGCATTTGGGCACAATTTCTTTGGGAGTTTTATTTGATTTTTAGTACAAAAATAAATAGAATTTTATTTAATTCATTTTAGTTGATTTTAGTTTTATTTCATTTTATTTAAAATTGATAGATATGAGCTATAGAGCTCAGGAAGAGTGGACGGAGGTCCACTAAAAAAAACGGGGACGGCGTCCCTTTGAGCAACCAAGGCCCGGGGATCGACTGAGAGCGGGGTCCCGGGGGATGGCCCGTGCATTTCCGGTCCCTCGTGAGGGGGTACCGGTTTATTACAATGTTCCTAACCCAGGGCTATGTCTTTTTACCCTAACCTAACCGGCCAGTGCCGCCCTCGGTCACCTTGTCTCCGGCCACCTCCACGGTTGATCTTAACCTGGTGGGCAGAGGTTAAAAAAAGCCTTACTGTTAACCTCCTTTTATAAACCACATGTATAAAATAACATTAACTTTCTAAATAAGCTATCAATTTAAATGCAACTTAGACACCCACTCAGGCACCCTAGTAATTAGGGGCGGCAGTATCGAGGCTCATTACTGAGCATGTGCTGTTATGTTTGGACTGAAAGGCACGGGATTTCCATTGCTTAGGACTGCTGAAAATGTAGGCTCGTAGGCGGCGGCACGATAAGAGATATTGGGGGGAAGCTGTCGAGGCGTAAGTGCATTGCCACACAAAGGGTCATTGGGCATGCGTCTAGAGCACGATCTGGGATCTGCCAGTATCTAGATTAGGGGTCAAGGCACCCTCAAGGACCATAAGGAGGGCTGAGGCCTAAAACGACCCAGGATTTCATGCCACTCTCGGAGGTTTGGGCCACCCCGGGACGGAGGGCGCTCTTTAGCTTAGGCTCAGACTGCGTGTCCTGACTCTGGTTTATGCTGTCCTCGAGCAACCTTCTGTTGATCGCTGTCTGCCTAACGACGGCCTAAAATAGGCGTCTGCTGGTCCAATCTTGCCTCTTTCAGAGCGTTACAGCTCAAGCAAGAATTATAGAATATGCGTCGTAGGTTATTAGGCCTAAAAACCATTACAACAATAAATTTATTCACTAAATAGGTCAAACATCACTCACTAGGACATGAGGGAGATTGCAACTGTGATCCACCCTTATAAAAAAAATATTTGGACTGCAACTGTGGCCTAAATATTAATTTAGAGACGTTTACTAGATAATTTAATTTAAAATAGGAAATTCTTACATTAGAAGCGATAAAAAATCTACTTTTTATGTATAATGCGTCGTAGTTTATCAGACTTTAGTCTAAAATAATTACAAAGTCTGATTAATTTAGTACAAAATAGGTCAAAAATCGCTGATTAGTTTAATGAGGGTGATTGCAACTGTGATCCATCCTTATAAAAAAATATTTGGACTGCAACTGTGGCCTAAATATTAATTTAGAGACGTTTATTAGATATTTTAAACTTTAAAACTTCCAATTCTTACCTTAGTGGCATCGCGTATATGAGATTTTTTTTACCCTATTTTCGTTCCACAACCGACCGTGCCCCAGAGCATTGTGGGAAAGCTAAATCTGGAGTATATTTTAACTAATAACTCCTAAACGAAAAAGATAGAGTCGTGCCGTTTTTTGCAATATTATTTTTTCTGACACATTGAATAAAAATAATGAATAACTGAATAATACAAGAAAATTAAAAATCTACCCTCAGTGTGAAACATATGCCGATTAAGGACCTGGGTTGGCCTCCCACTACAGTTTAACTGGGCTGGGGATTTTACTGTCATCTTGGCAGAATTTTCTTCATGAGATCTACCCAGTAGAAGCTTGTTGGTCCGATTTGGGCTCATCCCTGAGATGAGATGGTCTCCACACACTTTCCGGAGCAGCACTCTGTCCAAATGGTTCCGGAAACCTAGCGGTGTTAACAAAAGGGCCATTGGCAGAGAGGTGAGTCTTGGTTATCTACCAGTCTTCACTGTGTTTAATATAGTCAAGATGTTTATTGTATTATGGTTCAGGCTGTATTAGTACAATTTCAGTTAATTTAAACCTTAGCTCTGTAGTCTTTAATTACAGCAGTATTATAAATAGGACTTTAAAATATTTATTTATTGGTTTAAGATATTAATTTAAATAAATGAACCTTTTTAGAGTGTTTGTATGACAGTTTAGACTATACTAGGATAATTTCAATAAATTTAAACCTTAGCTCCATAGGCTTTAATTACAACCACTATTATAACTAGGACTTTAAAAGGGTCATTTATTTAAATCAATATCTTAAACTAGTAAATAATTAAACATAAATTACTTATTCAATTGGCTATGGGGCACGAGCCGTGGACTGATCCACCTACGGCGGGCCGCCATGGAGGAGGGTGTCTAGTAATTGAAGGCCGAAACACCCTATGATTATATGGTTTACTACGATGACGTGTCTCACAATTTAGGATATCGTTGGGTTAAAGGGAATTTTAATCTTAGCTCACACCTTTAACCTTAAATAGGATTAATGCGTCTCCCATCCCTGAACTCAAAACATAACCGTTAGTTTTGACCTCTAAACCTAAACATAACCGTTAGTTTAAAATGTAAGCTCTAGAACCCTAGGTCAGCATAACCATATTTTCCTGTAACCCTAGGTGTATCTGACCTTTAACCTTTCCACAGGCATGGTCACTTAATACTAATTCTACCCTATCTGGAGTAGGAGTGCGTGTGGATAAATTTTACCCCAGCCTAGCCCAAAACATGATCGTTAGCCTTGCATAATCTATCAGGCGCCATATCTGTCGATCGTTTGTATGGAGAGTGCTGGAGATGAGGCCTGAGTTGCAGGCCCGTGCACCACGTGGGTTCTGGGTTTATCCCAGGGCTACGTCTTTTTACCCTAACCTTGCCTGTGCCACTTCAAGGGTACAGATAGGACTTTTTTACTTTTTAATCTCCATTTGTCGCCTTTTATTTCACTTTTCTCTCTTTTTACAATGTTTGAAAGTTTTTTTTACACACTATGTGAGTGATTTAATTTTTAACGTTTGGGTGGGTGATGGTGGGTTTTGAACCGGGAGGTTGTAGGTTGGTGGACTGGTTCTCTGCCACTACTCCATTTGGAGGTTGTTGAAATGCTGGTTAAAAAACTAGGTTATTACAACAAACCCTAACTTCATTACCCACAAGTCTACAGGGCCTCACAACCTATCAGAATGTAACTTAAAAATATTCACATACACCAATCACGTTAAGTTTTTTTTATCTAAGTTCCACCCCCAGGAACTAACATGAACCCGGCCTTGAGCCTATTTAAAGGAGTGCTTGGGGACAAACAGTAACAGTCCTCTGAAGAAGCAGCATTGACTGTGAAACGTCAGGACTTCTAAACTCCAAGAAAGGACAGCGAACTGCACATTGAAGGAGACCTCTCCAGGGAAATGCATTGCAAATATTGTATAATTTCTTTTAATTTTCTTTTTTTAATAAAATTTATTTTAATAGTAAAAAGGACAAGGGAAGGTTTTTTCTCCGGCCCCCCTTCTTTTTGGACACAGGAAACAGCTTTGGACCAAAGAAATTTCCTCCAGATTTTTTTTGTAGTGAGTACTCACCTTTTATTTTTTCCCCCCTTTTTCTAATTTGGTATTTGTAGGACATAAAGGTTACTTTTCCTGCCAACCTTGATAATCCTACCTCAAGACATCTTGGTAAAAGCAGACAACGGAAGGATCCCTAGGCCTTTTTGGCCTTCTCAGCCTCCTAGGCCTCATCAGTCTTCTCGGCCTTTTCAGCACGGGTTTTCATCCAGGCCAGCATGTGAAAATTCTGATCCTCCAAGAACATCTGGAGAATCTTCCCCCAAGAAAGACTGAGATGTAAGGTATTTATGCGGTAAGCCTGAACAGAATACACACACCCTTCAAACAGATTCTCTGTCTTAGAGACTTTGGTAAAAAAAAAAAAAGGAGGTGGAGCGAACAACATTACACACAGACCAGCAACCACAGAACACAACACAAACATTTTAGACCAACATTTGAGGAAATTTTATTTTAAATACATACAAGCAACACACCATGAAGAGATTGCCATTACAGCACTGTATACAGAAACTTTTCCAAAGGGCATGACTAGGCAAACACTAAAGCTTACACAGTTTATTAAGCCAGCATGCCCTAACCCAAATACACTAAATAGAATTGCAGACAACACACACAGTTGGATGAGAATGAACATGCAGATCCTACATGGCCATTATACTGCAGTGAAGGGGGAGTTAATTAAAAAAATTACCAAAATTGAGCAAATGGAGTGGGATATCGCAGTCAAATGGGCAAAAGCCAGATTTAAACAAAAATTAAGGGAGGTCACTATGACAAAAGCAAGGGAACAAATCGAACAAGCCCTTGTGGCAACATGCAATGTAGGAACTGCAGATTCATCTCTCCACAAAAACAATGACTCAGTGGAAGGTAAAAACCCGGTTCAAGAACCCACTAACCTTTTAGTGTGCTCTCCACAGGTGCAACTGTTGAAGCCCGCGATAACACCTCAAATCAAGGGAAATAACACTAACAGAAGCAAGGTAGTTCCTGCCGTAATACATGAATCCTCTCCGAATACTTCTAGACAACAGCAAAACTCCACTATTGATCCAATTCCAATCAAATCTATAACACGTAGTAATGTTAGTGTGCTAATGGAACCCAACATTTTTTCTTCACAGGGTGAGTCAGTTCAGGAGGCGACGGGACAGGGGAGGGAAGAAGTGATGAATGGGCCCACAGAAAGGAATACTATATCCTTGAGAAAAGCTCGGTCTGAGCCTTCCTTTTCCCTTCCTCCTCCGCCTCCTTTTGCATTGACTCCCCTCAGTAGACGACCTAGTGGGGATTTTGAATCCTCAGTTAAAAGCAAACAGACGCCTACGTTGCGGGTCCCCAATAGACACATTAACACTAGTAGAAAGATTTTAGACTGGACATTAGAAGTAAAAAAAAACCTATTCTATTTATTGGAGACTCAAACCTGTCCAGAATCCCATATTATTCGGACGAGTCAGTACAAGTGGATAGCTTCCCGGGAGCCAACTTTATGCACATTGCAAAAATTCTACAAAAATTAGATCCAAACCCCAACACACAAAAAGTGATCTTATCGCTGGGCATTAACAACAGGGACCAGAAATTTGAATGTACTACCAAAAAACAGTTACAAGAACTGTGGAGAGTAGCTACTTTTACCTTCCCCAATGCCACTATCTACACCCCACTAGTGAATTTTTCAGACCTTTTACCGGAACACCAACAGGAAAATCTTAAAAAGTTAAACAATTTCTTATTAATGAATGCGAACCCTTTACAGGAATTGCATCCACTCCGATTTAAGGTAGATCCTAGGGACCCAGTACATTGGACCAGGGACACAGCTTTAACACTCTTTACCTACTGGCTAGACCAGTTAAACTTTTAAACTTGAAGTGCACTACGAAAGATATCAGACTGCACACCAACATCATTAACCTCTCTAGAACTTTTCTTCTTACAGACGCACAAGAACAGCTGCTCAGCAAAGGTCTCACTTTCATTCCGGCGCCGCGGGCCACCAACTTGGGGGAGCTGAGGGGGGACGTCCATGCTCACAATAGACAATTAAAAATTCTCGATTACTTTCAATACAACAATAGGACAGTACAGGTAAAATTCACAGATAAATCTAATTGGGAACCTCAGATAGAACATATAAGTTCACCCATTAGAAGACTGATACAACACAACAATAAACTCATTAATGGACTCACACATCCTCACAATATTCAATCAGACAATTTAACCATTGCTGAACGCAGAGCCCTGACAGAACTAAAAAACAACTCAGACATAGTAATAAAACCGGCAGACAAGGGCTCTGCTATAGTCATTATGGATAAACAACAATATCTCCTAGAAGCAAACAGACAATTACAAAACAGTAATCACATTCATTACAACAGCACACTCAAACACTGGTCACACCGATTTTGCAGGACCTCAAACGGAAGGGGTACATCAATACGAAACAATTAAATTTTCTCATAGGCCCAAACCCACCTAGACCACGAAAATTCTATCTCTTACCTAAAATACATAAAGATCCAAACACATGGACAGTCCCCTCGGAGGTCTGTCGTAGAGGTTTTAACATCTACCTGCAGTTTATTACCGCTATTTGGATGACATTTTTGGGATCTGGCTTCATGGTAAACAACATTTTGACAATTTCATCCATATAGCTAATTCACATCATGAACACATTAAGGTCCAAGCGACCACGGACCCATCGACCATCAATTTCCTAGACACCACAGTTTTCACAACTTCAATAACCAACAATTGCAAAACATTACACACTAAAGTTTTCTTCAAACCTACCAATTCACATGCACTCCTCCATAAAACCAGTTTCCACTCGAAACACACCTTCAAAGGTATCATTAAATCACAAATTATCCGGTTTTTCAGAATCTGTTCTTTCACTCAACACTTCCAAGAAGCAATACAGGTACTTTTCAAAGTTCTCAGAACACGAGGATATACCAAGAGATTCCTCAGATCTATCAAAACAGACACCATTTGGGAACTTACAAATCAACCAAAACCATTGATGCCAGATCCCAGGGATGTCATACCCATAGTTACAACATTCTCATGTGCTTCTACAATCCTAAATAACAAGATTAAACAACAATTTCACAAAATGCAACAAACACACTTACCACTACAATCCTTAAAGATCATTTCAGCCTACCGTAGAAACAAAAACATTGGAGATTTTCTGGTGAAAGCTGATTTGAGATCTGGAAAACAGAGGTCACTCTCCAATTTAGACACACACTTTCAACCACTTAAATACTTATGGACGGGAAAGACATACCATCCTATTTCACACACATTAAATCTTAAAACTCAAAATGCAGTTTACATCATCACTTGCGACCACTGTCAAGCAAGATACATTGGTGAGACCAGACACACCTTATTACAGTGACTTCAACAACATATCTACACAATTCGAAAAGGTATGCTTAACACACCACTTACAATACATTTTAGATTAGTGGGTGTGCAGAATCTCAGGACTAGAAGCTAATCTACTGTGGGGCTCTAACCAGAGAAGAAGAGAGGCCCATTGGATAAGGGAACTGGGGACGGAATATCCTCGAGGTTTTAACATGAAATTTGAACACGGGTTGATTAATTAAAATTATGGGGTTGGGTTGGAGGTACATTGGGGAATGGAATGTATCTCTTTCATTTCACTACTTTCCTTTCTATAACAGAGGCATGACTTATGATTTCAAATGCAAGCTAGGGATTATATTGTTTACATAATTAGGAATCCTTGCCCACATTACATTGTGAATAAAGAGACCATCTTTGATTCAAGAAAAGTGGGTTTGTGTGTCTCCCCTTTTTTAAAAAAAAAAATGTCTTGTTCTTGCTCTCTTTTACAGTCTACTATTCTCTGACATCAAGATAGTCTGATAACTCTCTTATTCTTATTCCTGTTCTTCCTTTCTTCCTGCTATAAGTATATGTATAATATATAATGTAATGTGCATTTAAATATATTTATATATATTTATTAATTGCCTAGTGCATATATAACCGTGTGCCGTGACTTTAAGCACGCCTTATCTTATATTTTCTTGATTTAATTATATAATTAAAACATTTGTTTGCACTTTGTAAAATTGCATGTCGTCTACACTTTTAGGGTAGATTTAGGCACTTATAATTTATTTGTTTATATTGTGTATATACATATATAAGATATGTAAAAAAAACAATAATTTCTACCCTTTTCCTTTCGCTTCCCTTCCCCCTCTTCTCTTTTGTCTTTAAAAGCAAATTTATAGTTTGCTCTCGTAGTGGTGTTTATTCACATATTATACAATGGAACTTTTATTATTGCATGATTTTCTTAATTGACAGCACTTATAACAGCACTTTTAATCTATTATCCCCTGACCCGAACCCCAACCCTAACCTTAACCCTTTACTTAATGGGCAGCACTTATAATAACTCTTTTATGTAATCATTTTGCTTTCTGTTACCAACCCTAACCCTAAACATAACCATAACCCTAAACATAATCATAACCCTAATCTTAAGCAAACCTTAAATTCAACCTTTGACCTTAATTCTAACCCTCATTCTCTCTCCCTTCCTATGATCTTATTTACACATTGACTGGAGACCCTTCCTTAGACAGCTACAGAACACAACAGATCCTGAGATGTTACCTTGCACACTACCACTACTGAAATACTGTGGGGTGCAGATTCTTAGTTTTTCCTCTTTTACATGTTTGTTTTTATTCTTATTATTGGACTCCATGTGATATAGGCCCATCAATTTTAATTTACCAAACACACAGTTTTTACTATATTTCTTCTCATTTTAGCTCATTTGAAACCTGATTTTAAGTTTCTGGTCTTCACATTTCTTCTACTCTTTTATCTTCTTCAATTTATTACATTTTCAGTTATAATATTTTTTTAATTTTTAATCTTTTGAATAAAGTATAATATATTCTTTTAGATTTTTTTTCTTTTCTTTCCTTTTTTTCTTCTCTCCTTTCTTCTGAAAAAGAATAACCTAAACACTCTTATTTTAGGTCCAATCTATTACCACGTTGGTTTTTAATATAAAAATATAGATATAGTTGGCCTGTACATAGAAGGGTATGTATACACTCTCTTAAAGATTATTTTTTACCCTAACCCTAACCCTCCATGGTTGATTTTAACCTGGTGGGCAGAGGTTAAAAAAGCCTTACTGTTAACCTCCTTTTATAAACCACATGTATAAAATAACATTAACTTTCTAAATAAGCCATCAATTTATATGTAACTTAGACACCCACTCAGGCACCCTAGTAATTAGGGGCGGCAGTATCGAGGCTCATTACTGAGCATGTGCTGTTATGTTTGGACTGAAAGGCACAGGATTTCCGTTGCTTAGGACTGCTGAAAATGTAGGCTCGTAGGTGGCGGCACGATAAGAGATATGGGGGGAAGCTGTCAGAGGCGTAAGTGCATTGCCACACAAGGGGTCGTTGGGCATGCGTCTAGAGCACGATCTGGGATCTGCCAGTATCTAGATTAGGGGTCAAGGCACCCTCAAGGACCATAAGGAGGGCTGAGGCCTAAAACGACCCAGGATTTCATGCCACTCTCGGAGGTTTGGGCCACCCCGGGATGAAAGGCGCTCTTTAGCTTAGGCTCAGACTGCGTGTCCTGACTCTGGTTTATGCTGTCCTCAAGCAACCTTCTGTTGATCGCTGTCTGCCTCACGACGCCCTAAAATAGGTGTCTGCTGGTCCAATCTTGCCTCTTTCAGAGCGTTACAGCTCAAGCAAGAATTATAGAATATGCATCGTAGGTTATTAGGCCTAAAAACCATTACAACATTTGATGTAATTTATTCACTAAATAGGTCAAACATCGCTCACTAGGACATGAGGGAGATTGCAACTGTGATCCACCCTTATAAAAAATATTTTTGGACTGCAACTGTGGCCTAAATATTAATTTAGAGACGTTTACTAGATAATTTAATTTAAAATAGGAAATTCTTACATTAGAAGCGATAAAAAAAATCTACTTTTTATGTATAATGCGTCGTAGTTTATCAGACTTTGGTCTAAAATAATTACAAAGTCTGATTCATTTATTACAAAATAGTTCAAAGATCGCTGATTAGTTTAATGAGGGTGATTGCCACTGTGATCCATCCTTATAAAAAATATTTGGACTGCAACTGTGGCCTAAATATTAATTTAGAGACGTTTATTAGATATTTTAAACTTTAAAACTTCCAATTTTTACGTTAGTGGCGTTGCGTAGATAAGATATTTTTTACCCTATTGGCGTTCCACAACCGACCGTGCCCCAGAGCATTGTGGGAAAGCTAAATCTGGAGTATATTTTAACTAATAACTCCTAAACGACAAAAGATAGAGTCGTGCCGTTTTTTGCAATATTATTTTTGTGACACACTGAATAAAAACAATGAATAACTGAATAATACAAAAAAATTAAAAATCTACCCTCAGTGTGAAACATATGCTGATTAAGGACCTGGGTTGGCCTCCCACTACAGTTTAACTCGGCTGGGGATTTTACTGTCATCTTGGCAGAATTTTCTTCATGAGATCTACCCAGTAGAAGCTTGTTGATCCGATTTGGGGTCATATGGTCTCCACACACTTCCTGGAGCAGCACTCTGTCCAAATGGTTCCGTAAACCTAGCGGTGTTAACAAAAGGGCCATTGGCAGAGAGGTGAGTCTTGGTTATCTACCAGTCTCCACTGTGTTTAATATAGTCAAGATGTTTATTGTATTATGGTTCAGGCTGTATTAGTATAATTTCAGTTAATTTAAAAACCTTAGCTCTATAGTCTTTTATTACATCAGTATTATAAATAGGACTTTAAAAAGGTTCATTTATTTAAATTAATATCTTAAACCAATAAATAAATAATATTTTAGAGTGTTTGTATGACAGTTTAGATTATACTAGGATAATTTCAATGAATTTAAACCTTCGCTCCATAGGCTTTAATTACAACCACTATTATAACTAGGACTTTAAAAGGGTCATTTATTTTAATCAATATTTTAAACTAGTAAACAATTAAACAAATTACTTATTCAATTGGCGATGAGGCACGAGCCGTGGACTGATCCACCTACGGCGGGCCGCCATGGAGGAGGGTGTCTAGTAATTGAAGGCCGAAACACCCTGCGACTCTATGGTTTACTACTGATGACGTGTCTCAAAATTTGGGATATCGTTGGGTTAAAGGGTACTTTAATCTTAGCTCACAACTTTAACCTTAAATAGGATTTAGTGCGTCTCTCATAACTGAACCCAAAATATAACCGTCAGTGTCTTCAGTCGCTTATTTAGAATCCTAATCCTAAACTTCAAGCCTAAAACATAACCGTCAGTTTTGAACCCTACGCCTAAACCTTAAACTCTGAACATAACCGTTAGTTTAAACCCTAACTCTTAGAACCCTATTAGTTTCAAATATAATGTTTAAAGTCTAAACATTAACCGTAAACCTATTTGACCTCGGACTTTTAACTTTAGGTTCCAGGTCTGCAGGGAACCGAGTCTTCCCAACCTATCCCCATACCCATCCTATCCCCAAAGTTCCTTGCCTTGGACCCTGTCCCGGGACCGTTAGCCTTATTGTCTTCAACCTTACCTCTTTTCCAAAACCCTCACCTTACTCGGTGCCTATGTTTGACCTTAAAGCCACAGGCATTTACTCTAACTTTACTTAGCTCAAAACACTTTAGCCTTTGTGTATAATGGTGTGACTTTAACTAGAAATGACCCCGAATCTCAACCCCCAGGCACTGATTTAAATTTTAACCCTTAAGCGGGTATCTCGGCTCATGGAGGGTCTTTACAACAGCTCAGCTAAAAACGGAGTCTTTAGCTCTTAAACTCTAAACAGGCGACACTGGTCGACCGTCATAGTGGAGAAGGCTGAAAATGAGGCCTGAGTGGCTGGCGCGTGCACAACGCTGGTTCTGGGTTCTTCCCGGGGCAGTGGATTATTTTACCTAACCACAACCCTAACCCTAGGCCCCGTGCACCACGTGGGTTCTGGGTTTATCCCAGGGCTACGTCTTTTTACCCTAACCTAACCCTAACACTGTGGTTGTCCAACATTTCGTAAAACATGGTATTGAATCCCTAAAGGTTATGGGATTACAACATAACAGATGGTGGTCACACCATAAGCGAAAACAGGTAGGACGAACATGGATTAATAATTTAAGTTCCATGCATCCATGGGGTTTAAATGAGCAATCTAGGGTCGTATAAGGCTCATGTTCAGGAGAACCAAGTGGCGGGGATGTCAGTGCTTGGTGACTGTGAGGTAGGCCAGTGCACAACGTGGATTCTGGAGATTGCCCACTCTGCGCTTTCTATCCCCTACCCTTACCTATCCCTAATCCTAACCTATCCCTAACCATAACCTTCCCCATCCTTTCCAGCCCTATTTTTTCCTAGCCCTAATCTTTCCTAACCCTAACTTACCCAACCCTAATTTTAAGTTTTTATTTCCGGTGTGGGAGCGGGCATGACCTGGCGTCGCGGCCATTTCCCCAAACCTAACCCTTTTTTGTGATATGATTTTTGTGACACACTGAATGAAAACAATAAATAACTGAATAATACAACAAAAATAAAAATCTACCCTCAGTGAGAAACATATGCCGATTAAGGACCTGGGTTGGTTTCCCACTACAGTTTAACTCGGCTGGGGATTTTTACTGTCATTTTGATAGAATTTTCCTCGGGATATCTACCCACTTGGAGCCATTTGATCCAATATGGGGTCATCTGCTGGGATAAGATGGTCTCCACACACTTCCCGGTGCAACACTCTGTCCAGTTGCCTCCGGAAACCTAGCGGTGTTAACAAAAGGACCACTGACAGGGAGGTGAGTCTTGGTTATCTACCAGTCTTCACTGTGTTTAATATAGTTAAGATGCTGATTGTATTATGGTTCAGGTTGTATTAGGACAATTTCAGTACATTTAAACTTTAGCTCTATAGTCTTAAATTACATCAGTATTATAAATAGGACTAAAAAGGTTAATTTATTTAAGTTAGCACTTTAAACCAATAAATAATATTTGAGTGTTTGTATGATAGTTCAGATTGTAATAAGATAATGTCAAAAATTTTAAACCTTAGCTCTATAGGTTTTAATTACACTACTATTACAAATAGGACTTTAAAAGGGTCATTTATTTAAATTAACATTTTAAACCAATAAATAAATAAACTTAAATTACTTACTCAATTGGTTATGGGACACGGGCCGGAGACTGATCCACCTACGGCGGGCCGCCATGGAGGAGGGTGTCTAGTAATTGAAGGCCGAAACAACCTGTGATTCTATGGTTCACTACTGATGACGTGTCTCACAATTTAGGTTATCGTTGGGTTGAAGGGAATTTTAATCTTAGCTCACACCCTTAAACTTAAATAGGGTTTAATGTGTCTCTTATCCCTGAATTCAAAACATAACCGTTAGTTTTGAACTCTAAACCCAGTTTTTTTAAACCTAAACATAACCGTTAGTTTAAAATGTAAGTTCTAGAACCCTAGGTCAGCATAACCATATTTTCCTGTAACCCTAGGTGTATCTGACCTTTAACCTTTCCACAGGGATGGTCACGTAATACTAGTTCTACCCTATCTTGAGTAGGAGTGCTTGTGGATAAATTTTATCCCAGCCTAGCCCAAAACACGATCGTTAGCCTCGCATAATCTATCAGGCGCCATATCTGTCGATCGTTTGTATGGAGAGTGCTGGAGATGAGGCCTGAGTTGCAGGCCCGTGCACCACGTGGGTTCTGGGTTTATCCCAGGGCTACGTCTTTTTACCCTAACCCTCACCTGCAGTTCACCGTCGCGTTGAGGCCGGATTGTGGAGGGAAGTGGCGAAGCAAATCCCGCGGAGCCTTTATTTTAATTTCATTATTGCCAAAAACACATCTTAATTTTGAATTTATCTTATTTTGATTAGTAAAGAAAAACTTATTTTTATGGGATTATTGTTGGCCTATTTATAGGGTAAGTGTATGCCTGGACTTATTTGGGTACTGAGATGTTACAGAGGGCTTCTTTATTTTTTGTTCCAACTTCCAAGTTGCCTGTAGTTTATTCGTTAGTCATACATAAATTATGTTAAAACAAATATAAATAACTCATTCTTGACCAAAGGCAAAAGCGCTGTGTGTTTGTGCACTTTTGAATAATATCGGGCTGTAAAGTCGGGTTCGGGCTTTTAAAAGGCGGTCAATCAAAATTTACTTGTCGGGCTCGGGCCGAAATCTGTCGGGCTCGGGCCCTGTCGGGCCTAACTTTTAAGGCCTGATTACAGCTCAACTGTGTGTTTGTGCACTTTTGAAGAACGTCGGGCTGTAAAGTCGGGTTCGGGCTTTTAAAAGGCTGTCAATTTCCCTTTGGGATTAATAAAGTTCTTTGAATCTTGAATCAAAATGTACTTGTCGGGCCCTGTCGGGCCTAACTTTTAAGGCCCGATTACAGCTCTAAAATACAGTATATTTGAAAGAGATTATGTAGGGGGGCAATCCGTGGCAGGGGTGCATTTTAGAGCATAACACCGGCCCCTAAACTCTCCTGGACTAGTCGCGAGAACCCGTGACGTCACGTGCGGTGGGCAGAGATATAGGGAGCGTTTTTTAAAAAATGGCGGCGACCCAAACATGGGAATAATAGTACTCCAAAGTACACAGGAACTGATTAAGGCTAAATCCCAATTCTATTTTCTACCCCTTCCCCTACCCCTCACCCCATGAAATGAAGTGGAAAGGGTTTAAATATTTCCCCTAAGAAATGGGACACCACTACAACACTGTTATACGTCATCATATGTTGTTGCTAGTTCCTAATGTTATGGTGGGCACGTTGCAATAAGTAATCATTATTATTTGTATAAGTAATACATGTTCATTTACATGTACACATATGGCCGTAAGCAAAATAAACAATGCGTTATCAAATGCTCGGCGAACTGCTGTGCTACTGAACTTTCATATTTGTTTGTAGCATGCAGTAAAGTGTATGTGACATAAAAATATATTTTTGTAATATCGTGCAATCGGTGCTATCCCACTAGCAAACTTTAGCGATTTTTTTGCAAACGTTTCTTTACAGAACATCACCATAAACACAAGACTAAAGGCAAAATACATATAATGAAAACTTGTCAAAAATCCTTATTAATGGCAAAAATTTACATTTATGGGTCTGCTTGCTCGAGTGAGCAGCCATGTTGAAAATTTCGCTTAGCCCTTCGTTTGAAGTGAGGTCCCGAAAAAATCTTCGTTTGGAGGGCTATCTGGCCCTAACCCTTACCCCTCCAACCAAAAGAGAAATGAGACACCCCTACTCCTTCACGTGAACACGCCCAACGGAGGGGTAGGGCTAGGGGTAAAATTGGGATTCAGCCCAACTAATTGATTATCCTCCGCTAATTTCTTACGTAAAGTGACGAGTGGGTGGGCTATATTAAATGACAGATCAAGCTCAAATTAATTCCTGCCACAATTCTGAGCGATTCTGCGCGTGCGGTGTCTCCCCTGCTCGCTCAACATGTTCTCTGCACGCGCTCAACTCTGCCTGCATGTGCGTGCAACATTTATTTTCTGCGCACGCTCGCTCAACTTTGTCCAGTGTTACAAAACGAGCCAAACACAGACATCCACACACTACCGCTGATTGGCTGTTCCTTCTCTATCACCTGCGCCATCTCAGATCTAGAGAAATGACAGATCAATATCCGCGAACCTGATTTTTTTTTTCTTCCCGCAGCCACAGTACGCTGGAAATCTGGCATGGTGCCGGAACGCTGTCACCCCTGTAAGTGTTTCTGTTTATGCGCGCAGGCGCTGTGTGTGAAGCTAAGAGGAGAGGAGGAATCAGGCCCTGCCCCTCCCCCCTTCTCATCTGACACAGTAAACCTTCCTGCTCTCTTATTTGAATTTCACACACACACACACACACTGTTTGATCAGAAAAATTAGCAGGGATCATCGCTAATAACTCTTGCGTGAACGCATACTAATGGAATCACTACTGTAAAGTAAAAATAAAACAAATTAACCTGCACTTTATCTTTGAAAAGAATTGCAGTGTTTCTGTGTAGAGCAGAGTGTGTGTGTGTGTGTGTGAAGGGGAACAGTGCCCAATGACGCGCACACACACATAATGACAGGCTGACACACAGAAAATGGATCTTTAACCTCTTGAATGAGACTTGCTTTTGCTTTACACACACGCTGTATACACACACACACGGTCAATGTTATAGTAAACAGTACACGTGTGCACAGATGTTGATTATACCAGTAAGAGACGAGCACTAAGACCCAGCAGGGGAGACGATTACCCACAATTCTGCAGCGCAAGAGAGAAAAACCGTTGGCTCAGTTGTGATCACGTGACGCTCGGCGTCAAAAGAAGCGCATGCGTGATACATGATACTCTGTACCCACAACCAATACTAATTGAGCTGACTGAAATAATTGAATACGAGTCAGAGTATTATGAACTGGGTACACGTTGTGTAAACTAAAAACCAATGTGAAATATTTTCTTTGGCCAGAAAATTTCTCTAAAAGTTAAGCAAACTTGTTACTAAACATTTTTTAAGAGCGCAGTACATTATTCTGTTACAACACTCGTCAGAAAACTGTAGAGGTCAACCATAAAGGGAATGTAGACTGTATTCATCATTACCTGATGTCGATGATCATTACACTCCTATTAGATTAAACTCCAAACAGAAGAAGAGCTGCTAGAACTGTCCTTTCGGCGATATGAGTTATTGAGACGTACCAGATTTAAAAAATGTTGCTTTAAACATTTGAGCACTGATCCTCACCATCTTGGCAGAAGCTGACTCTGCCAAATTCCTGATTTATTCAGAAATGGGCAAATGCACAGAAAACATGGAACCATTTCTAAAATAAACCCCCACGTGCACTCAATTAATAAAATTAAAAACACCAAATACATACTGGATATTGAATAAAAGTTTTCTTTAACAATGCACAGTTGGTTTACACAACACTAAAATAAAACAGGAGCACACACGCACACACCCAAACATGAAAGGGAATGGTCCCCAACGTCTCTCACTGTCACATGATCACTCTTTTTACATTTCATCATTCTGAGAAAGCAGGGTTCACAGTGCACCTTCCTGTCCTCGCACCAGTAGGACAAAGTTGTTTTGAGACAGCGTTACAGCCTGGATGCATACAAGTGACTACAGCAGGGGCTTGGAGGTAACATTCAGAATCGTCCTCTGCCTCGTCCTCTGCCTCGTCCCCTGCCTCGTCCCCGAGTGTAAAGATGACCAGCAGCACGTCTGATCTTTCTTCTCTCCTCGTGGTGCTCACGCTCGGCTCGCTGCTGATTCCGCTGTTTCTCAGACTGAGAAAAAAAGAGGGGAAAAAAAAAATCTCGAGTACAAGCATGAAGGCCAAATTTAAATACAATTAATGATATTAATTTTAAACTCTCAGAAACAGTTGGTGACTCCAGACATACACTCCCCAACTGTACACCTGCTCTTACCCAATCAATTATGTTCCAGCAAGGCAGTAAATAAATCGTATATACACACACAAAATCATATTTCTACACAAGTCTCAAGATCTCAGTGAATGTTCACAACACACATCTGTGATGATCTGGACTTCTCTTCAGGTTACACAGACTGTACTGTCGTCATCCTCTAGTGTTACACCCTACTACAAAAATAAATTACAAAACCGCTGTTTCTTCTACATATCAAAAGATATGGTGCAAATCTGCACGGTCAAAATATGTTAAATTGAAGTTGAATTTAAAAACGCTCAACTCAAGTTATGACCTCCCTGATCACAAACAGTTTAACACACAAAAAAGTATTAATCCTGTGATAATGGTTTTAGCGTTTTTAAAATTATTATTTATTCGTAAGGCTCGAATGTTTTGATCGTTTCTGCTTCCGGTGGGTAAGTGAGAGTCGACATATTAATTGTGTTTATATGGTCAAGAGTATGGATCTGCCCATCCACTCTCACAGATCGTCTGAAAGAAACAGCAGGTCTCCACAAGTCTTCATGGCTTATTGTGAGATTTTGTGGAACCATAAAAGGATAATTATAAAAGTTATTTAGACACCTCTTTTTTGTGCCACAAATCTGCTGATCCACTCTCGCCCATACGACTGAACAAACTGCCCCTCCTCCCCACACAAATTTTAGGTCCCGGAGGTTTAATCCTGATGCCCAGGTGCTGCACAAGTTCAAAAATAAATCAAAGTCATGTCCGTTTCGCACGTCTGCTTAAAAATTAATTCAGTTCCATCACATTTTAGTGATAAGCTTTGTTTTATAAAGTAAGAAATTTGTATAATGCAGGATGAATACGTACTGAACATTTTATTTAAAAAAATTCACGGCTTGCAATAATGCAATATTAACCTTATAATTGAGGCTCATTTGTATTCATGCATTCAGACTTATAAAGTGCATAAACAGAACTATAAGTAAGCTCAGCTAATGCACTGACCTGATACCATACCACTTTATTTCTAAAGCACTTTAAAACAACAAAAGCTGACCAAAACTGTACAAAAAGTCAACATTTAGGACATAAAACAGCAGGGTGTTTTATAATAAAACATTAAATTGATAAAAATATATATATAAAAATATTGTGGCGTGGGCGGGGCTGGCGACCGCCCGATTTGGGCCAGCATTATGTTTATGTTCACCATGGGTGGGATATTGGTTTTAGGTTAGCGGCTTCGGCCATGTTTAAGCATGTGGTATGTGTGCTTACCTGTGTGTATGTATGTTGTGCTGAGATTAATAAATTACTCCCAGTCATTACATTGGGTAGCCACCAAGCTCACTCGTCCTCCAAGATTCCTGCTAGCATTGAAAAACGCTACATTGGTGTCAGAAGTGGGATGGAGATCTCTGAGTTGGAGCGAACGGCGGAGGGTCTGAAGAAGATCAAAGAGGGCCGCCGAGTGGCAGCAGAACTCCTGCAGAGGCCGCTTGTTTCCCCAACTGGCGGAGTCGACTTCCGTTCGGGACGTGTGGGACAACGCGCTGGGATTTACATTGATTGTGTGCTGGACGGCATCCCGCTGCGGGACACCGGCTCTACTGTTTCACTACTCCGCAACGGAGTGTTGGGACCAGGCGAGCGCGCTGGCAAAGTGCCCAAGCCGGCTTTTAGCACCGTGTCTGGGAGCCTTTTGAAGATACGGGCTCGTCGATCGGTGCGAATCAACATAGGTGAGCACAGCTATGTTCATGACTTTTTGCTGGGGAACATTGAGGATAGCTGTATATTGGGGCTGGACATTTTGGAAAGGTGGGGGACGGCGCTCAGCCTAACGGACGGGACTCTGTGTGGGGATTTCGGCGTAGCTAGGTTGCTAACACCTAAACCACGGCCGCATGACAAAGTAGCACACACACGGGGGGCGGAACTTCCGGAGGCTGCAACACCCAAACATCCGGTACATGACCGAGCGAGCGTGCTAAACGAGCTTTTGCAACGTAGCAGCGCGGGGTTGACTTCGACACAGACCGAAACTCTGAGATCGTTCCTTAACGAATTCGTGGATGTTTTCGCGGTAGATGAGCGCGATTGCACCCATACCAATCTGGTGCAGCACAGGATTGATACGGGGAACGCAGCTCCTGTTCGGTTGCACCCGAGACGCCTCCCATTAGCTAAACGGGCTGTCACCGAACAGAAGCTGCGTGAGATGGTCGACTCAGGCGTCATTGAGCCAGCGTCCGGACCGTGGTCTTCACCGGTTGTGCTTGTGCGTAAGAGGGACAATTCTTGGCGCTTTTGTGTCGATTACCGGCGGTTAAATGCGGTGACGCGGAAGGACTCATACCCGTTGCCACGGATAGATGATGCGCTGGAACATGTCGCAGGCTCGGCTTGGTTTAGCTCATTAGATCTGCGTAGCGGGTATTGGCAAGTAGAGCTCGCTCTGGAAGACCGCCCTAAAACCGCGTTCTCGATCGGGCACGGGCTGTGGCAATTCCGGCGTATGCCTTTCGGTCTATGCAACGCCCTGGCGACGTTTGAACGGTTGATGGAGAAAGTGTTGGTGGATATCCCTCGTAACCGTTGCGTCGTCTATCTGGATGATTTGCTGGTGCACGGCAAGGAGTTTGAGGTCGCGTATTTCAGCCGAGCGTGGTCTGGACCCGAACGGAATTATTGCGTCACGCGGCGCGAGCTGTTAGCAGTCGTCGCGGCGTTCAAACATTTCTGGCCGTACTTATACGGGCAAACCTTCCTGCTGCGGACTGATCACGCTTCGCTAGTGTGGCTGCTTAGTTTTAAAGAAACCGAGGGGCAATTAGCACGTTGGCTGGAGAGATTACAGGACTATAGCTTCACTATTGAACACCGAACCGGGAAGCTACACGCTAACGCCGACGCGTTATCCCGCCGGCCATGCAGCGAAGCGCGTTGTCGGTACTGCGAGCGGGTCAAGGAGCGCGGTTGCGACGCGGGCCAACCCCCGGAACCACTGATGCACAACATCCCTCCCTTTCAATCCTCCGGAACCCCCGGGGTTGATCAGCCGACCGTTCCGGCATGCAGCCGAGTCACTGCCTCGTCTAGGGCACCTCCCACCGTCATCTCACCTGTGCCACAGCTGGACAATGATCAGCTCGCAGCCGAGCAGGAGGCAGATCTGGTTCTGCAGCAAGTACTGGGTTGGGTTAAAGCGGGCCTGAGACCGGATTAACCGCGATCGCTCATCTGGGGCTAGAGGCAAAGGCTCTCCACTCGCAGTTTACCCGCCTAGCGTTGCGGGAAGGTTTACCCTACCGCCGCTGGGAGCAGCCGTGCGGCGCTGGCGAGTGTTTTCAGCTTCTGGTACCCAGGACTTTGAGGGCGTGCGTGTTGGGGTTGGTTCATGGGCATACGGGTTCGTAACACTTCGGTGTGACAAAAACTTTGCGACGGTTGCGCGCCCGTTTCTACTGGCCAGGTTGTCATACTGATAGCGAACTCTTTGTCCACAGCTGCGACTCGTGCACAGCAAAGAAGGGCCCTACCCAGCGCTCGCGAGCACCGCTGCAGGACTTTCGGGTGGGGGCACCCATGGAGCGTATGGGCGTGGACATCCTTGGACCGTTCCCCGTTTCCGATCGGGGTAACCGTTATGTGCTGGTCGTCGTGGATTACTTCACAAAGTGGACGGAGGCTTTCGCTGTGCCTGATCAGAGCGCCTCCACCACGGCCCGAGTGCTAGTGGATGAGGTGTTCAGCCGGTTCAGCGCTCCAGAGCAGTTACACAGCGATCAGGGGCGCAACTTCGAGGCGGAGGTGTTCGCGGCGGTGTGCGAACGCCTCAGGGTGAAAAAGACCCGCACCACGCCACTTCATCCACAAAGTGACGGCCTCGTGGAGCGCTTCAATCGGACGCTCACCACACAACTCGCCCTACTTACCAGCGATCGGCAACGCGATTGGGACGGACATTTGCCTCTCGTGCTTTGGGCATATCGCACAGCAGTACAGGAGTCATCGCAGCTAATGCCAGCTGTTCTCATGTTTGGCCGCGAGCTGCGCACTCCAGTGGACCTTGTTTTTGGACCACCTCCACAATCGGACTATCACAATTGGATTATTTTTGTTCTTTGAAAGAAAACCTGTTCTGTGTTCACGAGTTAGCGCGCAAACACTTGGTCGACGCCGGTGTTAAGCAGCGCCGGGTTTATGACACTCATAGCCGGGGGCGAGACTTTGAGCCGGGAGAGCAGGTATGGGTTCATTCCCCGATAAGGAAGAGAGTGCTATCACCCAAACTGATGTCCCACTGGGTGGGACCATGCACGGTGATCGTTCGGCTTTCGGATGTCGTCTACCGGGTGCAGCTGGCGGGGCGAGCGCGGATGATTGTGCTTCACCGAGACCGTCTCGCTCCCTACCAGCCGCATGCCGGTGAGACGGCAACTGCTGCGGAGGCCGGACCGCCTCAGGCTAATGTTCACGTTTCGTCTACAGCAGGGCTCCGGCTTTCACAGCGCCAGCGCCGACCGCCTGCACGTCTCAGAGACTGAAGAATTAGGGGTGACCGGGGATGGTCACAGCTCGGGTGGGGGCAGTGTGGCGTGGGCGGGGCTGGCGACCGCCGGCTTTGGGCCAGCATTATGTTTATGTTCACCATTTGTGGGATGTTGGTTTTAGGTTAGCGGCTTCGGCCATGTTTAAGCATGTGGTATGTGTGCTTACCTGTGTGTATGTGTGTTGTGCTGAGATTAATAAATTACTCCCAGTCATTACATTGGGTAGCCACCAAGATCCTCCAAGATCCCTGCTAGCGTTGAAAAACGCTACAATATATATATATATATATATATATATATATATATATATATATATATATATATATATATATATATATATATATATATACATACACACACACACACACACACACATAGTGGGAGCCACGCCAAATAGCCGCGACAGTGTGGCTGAAGTGTGAATGGCGTGTGAATGGCCTTTGCACGCCGTAATCCCCCCTCCCTTTTCTGGCTGAAAGGCGTGTCAAGATTTCACAGTAAACACGCCCATTCAAGCCCAATTTATTCATTTACCTGGTGCCACCACTAGATGGCGCTTCGTTCTCAAGAACACGTTAAAACAAGCCAGCTGCGCTGAGTTGCAATCACGTGATTTTAACAACCCGCCTCCACCCCCGCCGAACTGACGCTGCCAAACTACAGAGATGAAGATGGCGGCTTAACGGACTATTCGTGGTAAGTGATGTTTTATTTTATAAAATGTGTTTGGGGTAGTTTACAGTTTATTTCCCAGTTTAGTTTTTTATTGGCCGTTTTAAATATCACTGGCAGCACCAGCAGCGGTCAGATGTGACTTTAGAGAACTTAATGATCTGTTTACCAAGTGTGGAGTTAATATTACAGCTTACTGTCAGTGTCACACACTCACAATGTCACTCCACTTTAACTCAAAAACATGCTCAAGCTTCGACAATACTATTAATGTCCCTATTACAAGAGCTGCACTACCCGATGAAGAGTGTTTGTGTTCTCTGTAAATACTGAGAGAATCTCACCGCGTGTTGTCTGGATAAATTCAGCGCTTATTTATTCTCTGGTTAAGAGTTAATCTGCAGGTTATTTCTGTGACTGTAATATAATGTGATGCAGTTGATGAGGGACACAGACTGAGGGGAGCTGTACAGGAGCTAGTAACGCTCATAACCCGGTTTATATTTTACACACTTTGTCCGGGACTTTCCGCGGTAGCGCGAGCGCTTAGTTAACGAGCTGGATAACAACACTGAAGTGTTTATCAGTTAAGGAGGAGGAGGAGGAGGTGTGTGTGTGTGTGTGTGTGTGAGGGGCTTCAGTAAGTTATAGTTTGGCTTCAGAGATGAACTAATGCTCATATACGAGTGTTATATGGCTTAACTTATTTGTATGAGAAGCGCATTAACTAAATTCTCGGTTAATTTAATGCAGACGATAATGCAGACAGTCACTGGTTAACACTAACACTGTTCACTGGTTAACATTAGCACAGGCAGATTATTTACATTCCAGAATCCCCAAAACAGTATTTTACACACTCTGTGGTAAATAGATTTATTAATATATTTTTTTATTAGAACTGTATGTTCTGTGAAGTTTATTTATCTTTGTCTTGACTAAATTCTCCTGTTGTCTTTAAGCAGAGCTCCGCTGTGGAGGATTGGGGGGTCAGACGGCTGACGGCTGGACTTTTGGAGCTACAGGACTGGAGGAGCCTGAACAAGCTGTTGACGGAGCTGTAGGAGGGATGACGTCACAGTCCGACAGCTTTAGAATGATGTTTGATCAGGTCTACTGTATATTCTGAACATAGAACTGCAAAATGTCTGATACAGTACTTGGGGGGAAACAAAGACTTAAACTGTTCCATGTTTAATAGTTTTGATATTTGAAAAATTTATATTTTAATGTAAAAGGACTATAGATAGAGACTTATAAGCAGCTGGTGTATCCGGGTAGTTTAATGAACTTTAAGCAAAAAGACATGTATTCATCCGTTTTATATAAATTACTGTTTTAACTTTGACTAGTTTTGGAAGAATAAATTGAATTGTTAAAGTCATGTTTTGCGTGTTTTAATTTTGGGGGATTGTTTGGGTATTTAAAAATTGTTTAGTTGAACCAACAACTTCAATGGGCAAAAAATGGGACACAACTTTGTTTTAAATAGTCAAAGAGTTGGGCTGAAAATAATAATAATAATTATTGATCATAGAAACAAATGAAACCAGTTAAACACTTGATTATATGTATTTGTGATTGTGACCCATAATAATTTTTTCTCAGTATAAATAAATGTTTTGGGTTTTAAGAACTCCAAAAGAGCAACGACAAACTTGGTATTCTCCATTGAGGTTTCTCACCTTCCACTCCTGAGTAGGACATGGTGTTAATTGCTCTGTGTGTGCGTGTGTGTTTTTGGCGGGGGGATGGGTGTGTGTGTGTGTTTTCGGCTGTTCAGCAGTTCTAAACACAAGCACAGTTTTTGTCCTTAACTAAAATACTTCAATACGTTAATAATGAATTTATTTTGTTGAATAAGGTAATAAGCGATGTTTAAACCAACCCAGTAAGTTAAGTAAGTGTTCCATACATTAAAGTACTGTGTATAACCAAGTGCCCTAGCAAACAGTTACAGTACAGTTTACAGTACAAACAGAGAGTGTGCGCTGGGGGGATTGGAAGGTGAGTGAGAATACTCATTTACAAGACAAAAGACGGTCAGAGGCAGGGCCATTCTAGACCAGACACCACGGGGTGGGGGGAGGGGGGCATCATATTCGAGCACTGTTTTTACCTGGCCTTACTGTATAGTAACAGTATTGTATTTGCTGAATTGTGTTGAGGCACGCAAACCCCCAGACCACAATAAGGTGGCAATCCCTCAGGGGGAAACTAAAAAATAAATATATATATAATTATATAATATCCTTAATCCAGATTTTATCAATCAATGACATAACATTTATCTAAGCTGGATTGTCAAATTCTCAAAAACGTTTAACCTAAAGTGAGACTTAACACACTATAACTAAAATATTTACAAAACTGAAAGGTTGTCTTATGAATAATAAAAAATACAAACTAAATTAAAACAGATGGGCTGTTGAACAGATCATAATACAGTGGTGTGAAAAACTATTTGCCCCCCTCCTGATTTCTTATTCTTTTGCATGTTTGTCACACAAAATGTTTCTGATCATCAAACACATTTAACTATTAGTCAAAGATAACACAAGTAAACACAAAATGCAGTTTTTAAATGAGGGGTTTTATTATTTAGGGAGAAAAAAAATCCAAACCTACATGGCCCTGTGTGAAAAAGTAATTGCCCCCTGAACCTAATAACTGGTTGGGCCACCCTTAGCAGCAATAACTGCAATCAAGCGTTTGCGATAACTTGCAGCGAGTCTTTTACAGCGCTCTGGAGGAATTTTGGCCCACTCATCTTTGCAGAATTGTTGTAATTCAGCTTTATTTGAGGGTTTTCTAGCATGAACCGCCTTTTTAAGGTCATGCCACAACATCTCAATAGGATTCAGGTCAGGACTTTGACTAGGCCACTCCAAAGTCTTCATTTAGTTTTTCTTCAGCCATTCAGAGGTGGATTTGCTGGTGTGTTTTGGGTCATTGTCCTGCTGCAGCACCCAAGATCGCTTCAGCTTGAGTTGACGAACAGATGGCCGGACATTCTCCTCCAGGATTTTTTGGTAGACAGTAGAATTCATGGTTCCATCTATCACAGCAAGCCTTCCAGGTCCTGAAGCAGCAAAACAACCCCAGACCATCACACTACCACCACCATATTTTACTGTTGGTATGATGTTCTTTTTCTGAAATGCTGTGTTACTTTTATGCCAGATGTAACGGGACACGCACCTTCCAAAAAGTTCAACTTTTGTCTCGTCGGTCCACAAGGTATTTTCCCAAAAGTCTTGGCAATCATTGAGATGTTTTTTAGCAAAATTGAGACGAGCCTTAATGTTCTTTTTGCTTAAAAGTGGTTTGCGCCTTGGAAATCTAACATGCAGGCCGTTTTTGCCCAGTCTCTTTCTTATGGTGGAGTCGTGAACACTGACCTTAATTGAGGCAAGTGAGGCCTGCAGTTCTTTAGATGTTGTCCTGGGGTCTTTTGTGGACTCTCGGATGAGTCGTCTCTGCGCTCTTGGGGTAATTTTGGTTGGCCGGCCACTCCTGGGAAGGTTCACCACTGTTCCATGTTTTTGCCATTTGTGGATAATGGCTCTCACTGTGGTTCGCTGGAGTCCCAAAGCTTTAGAAATGGCTTTATAACCTTTACCAGACTGATAGATCTCAATTACTTTTGTTCCTGAATTTCTTTGGATCTTGGCATGATGTCTAGCTTTTGAGGTGCTTTTGGTCTACTTCTCTGTGTCAGGTAGCTCCTATTTAAGTGATTTCTTGATTGAAACAGGTGTGGCAGTAATCAGGTTTGGGGGTGACTACAGAAATTGAACTCAGGTGTGATAAACCACAGTTAAGTTATTTTTTAACAAGGGGGGCAATCACTTTTTCACACAGGGCCATGTAGATTTGGAGTTTTTTTTCTCCCTTAATAACGTAAACCTTCATTTAAAAACTGCATTTTGTGTTCAATTATGTTATCTTTGACTAATAGTTAACGGTTTTTGATGAGCAGAAACATTTAAGTGTGACAAACATGCAAAAGAATAAGAAATCAGGAAGGGGGCAAATAGTTTTTCACACCACTGTATGTTTTATGTTTTCTGATTATAAATGATAGATGGGTTGATTTTAGAAAGGCTAAATGAAATAGCTAGTTTTGGTCATGTCAGTCCAGTAACTATACTATGTAAAAGTAATTATAATATGAATTAATTAAGGGCAGGACCTAACCTAATGTTAATAATTTACACCATGATAACATTAGTATTCATGTTTTTGTATATATTTTTAAATGTTCAAATGAACGTTTCAGAGTATATAATTTGTCGTGTCATCTGTGATTGAGACCCATGAGTTAAATTGAAATTTTTTTTATAGGTAGTAAGCCAGGTTTTAGTAACCTTGGATAAATCAGCATGAAAGCCCTCTCTCGCGCACGCGCTCTCACGCTGTCTCTCGCACTCACACACACACACACACACACACAAATAACACATGAAATCGCGTAAAACCAAATGAAACTAGGGTAAAAAATATGAGCAGTAAAATACAGTAGTATCCTGTAGGTGATTCCTGTCCTGTGATAACAGGCACTAACCCTCTAGAACTGTTTACTTCTGTTAGTTTTGTTTTCAAGTGTGAATGTTTATGGGGATTAAATCTGTCTCTGCTGCCGCATCTATACACAGTTGTGATAAGTGATTTGTGCCCCATCAGATCTTTGATGTGGGACGTTATGCTGGTTAAATGACTAAAGACACACTGATCCGTATGGACAGATATTTGTTCCAGATATTATGCGCCATTAATCAATTTGTTATGCCAATTTGACTTTCTGCGAAAACATCAAAAATATAACGAAAACAAACCCAAGCAGAAGTTAAATTTTAAGTTTTACTTTCAAATTAAAATTTGATTTGTCACATACACAGCACGATATGCAGTAAAATGCTTTAGGTAAGACTCGAACTCGGCATTGCTTCACCTGGACTGCTTTATAAGTGTCACGCGCTAACCGATTGCGCAACGGGAGCCACACTGAAGTTGGTCTTGTCAGAGTATCCTCTCTCTCGTGCACACACACACACACACACACACACACACACACATGAAATTGCGTAAAATCCAACGAAATATAAGCAGTAAAAAAAAAAAATCAGTAAAAATACATTAGTATAACAGGCGCTAACCCTCTGGAACTTTTTTACTATTGTTTCCAAGTGTTTATGGGGATTTAATGTGTCTCTGCTGCCGCATCCATTCACAGTTGTGATAAGTGATTAATGTCCCATCAGATTTTTTGACGGGGGAGCATTATGCATGATTAAATGACTAAAGAAATACTGATCCATATGGGCAGATATTTATTCCAGGTTGCATGCGCCATTAATTGCCTTTCTTATGCCACTTGTCAGTGGCATAAAAATCAGTGAAAAAAATCAGCGAAAACATCATCAAAAATATAACGAAAACAAACCCAAGCAGACGTTACATTTTGAGCTTTACTTTGCAGCAAAATATTATCTATCAGTATATTAAATGGAACTAGGTAAAATACACAGTAATGTAAAATACTGTACATAGCCTGCGTTTTTATTCCGTACCTACAATGATCGGTATAGACAAATTACAGCCGCTACCGTGTCTTTAAGGATCATTTCAGGATGTCTTAAAAATATTTCACTAACTAATTTTATTAATTCATTATTAAATAATAAATAGCATAATCATCATGGGTTGTGTATTGAGTGATTTAACAAATCTGTTTTATTAATCGGTTTGTTGTTGTTGTTTTTTCATCTATTTATGAAACTATGTTGACAATGCAAGAACTGTCTGTATATTAAAGATACGGTATTGGGCTTCCTGGACACTGCAGTTAACTGTGCCAGTCAATGCTCCATCTGGCGGAATTATACGGCATTGCAACCATCTTTTTAGAAAGCGCATGGGGGCGTTTATGGGGCGGGGCATCGTTAACTGCGTCATCGCGGGGGATCACATTCCATGCACGAAGCCTGCATTAACCCTTCATGGACCTGCCACGGAGCCGTCATGCTCCAGGCGGCTGTTTGACGTGGCTCCCACTGTGTATATATATATATATATATATAAATAAAACAATTAAAAAGATGGTAACAAGAAGAAAAAAAAAGCAACTAAGAACATAGCACCTTTCATGCATATTTGCACAACCACTGACACTTTAAATTCTATATACATATATACTTCCCCCCCCTCTATATTTTGCAATATTTTATTATGCCCTTATTGTACAGTTAATTTTACTAGTTAAATCTATTTCTTTAGTATTTCTTTTTTATTGATAATTTTTTTTACGTACAAGCTTTTATTTTCTTTTTAAGGTCACTGGCGGTCGTGTAAGCATTTCACTGCATATTATACTGTGTATGTGACAAATAAAATTTGAATTAATAAAAAATTATAATAAAAGTAGAAACAAGATATAAAACACAAAACATATCAATAAAATACTTCATACTAGGTTGAAGTCCAGATAGTAAAAATGAGTTTTTTTAAACAGCCACTGATGGAGCTTGTCGAATGAGTAAAGGTAACTCATTCCATAGCTGAGGAGTGAGAGTGCTCACCTTTTTAAGAGTGAAGGTCAGCTGCTTGCTTCCGACTGCGGTGTCAGCGAGGTTCAGCATCCCCGAGCTCTCCTCCAACTTCAGACGCTCCTCAAGAGAGGTTCTGGCACAGAAACAGACTGTTAGACTCATTTCACAAAATAATACAACAATACACTGATTCATTTGTATCTATAGATCCACAAACCACACAATCTTTTTTTTTTTTTATCCTGATAAATGTAATATGGTTATAGCGTGCTGTGCTCATCAGAACGTAGCCTAGTAAATAAAATGTATGATTAGCGTATTATGTAATTTGAATGTAATTAGTTTATACGCAAGGATTAAAGGGTAAGAGAATACTGGACGGTGCTGTTGTGAATGCAGGAGACCTGGTGTATCTTTAGGAGCAGTTAAATAAAAAAAAATAAAAAAAATCGGGGGTTTAATGGGTGAATATATAAATAAACTGGGCAGAATGATGAGTCAATAACTTTTAGTTAGTTCATTTACATGACTCATCATGTAAACTAAAATCAGTAGTATTTTGAAGGAGTACTTCTGCATCTTCTGTTTGCGTGCCACGTCCCCGAAGCTGCGGAACTCCTCTCCGGCTTTGATCTGGTAGAAGCGCGGCTGGTTCTGGCCGTAAGTCTGGTTCTGTTCAGACTTTCTGACTGGATCTGAACTCTGCAGGCTGGTGCGGCGGTCCTGCTCCTTTCTCTCTTTAAACTGTCGCTCTCTCTCCTCTGCTCGTAAGAGACGCCGCTGCTCCCTCACCTCCTCCACCCAGCTCTTATCATCATCTGAGCTCTCCTCCTCCTCTGAGCTGGGCCGCCCCTCCAGCTCCTCTTCCTCATCAGACTATCACATGGGAACAGATTGCCCAGTGTATTATTTACAAAAATAATCATAAACAAACAAGACTTGAAACGGGACAATCTAAAAAGTTACAGTTTGTTCCAGAGAAGTTTCACCAGACTGGTGCTGCAAAGTCTTAAGCAGTGATCAGATTGTAGTAACATTTCTATCGATAAGAAGCAACATAAATGTTTCAAAGCTAAATTCTGTCATATATTAATAAAACACCATCATAGCATTATGTAAATAATATACAATTTAATGCTGAAAGCAATTATGGGTGTGAGTCATACTTTTGGCTATTTGTTTTCCCAATTCTACCAATTATATGAGAGACGCTGTACCTGTTGCTCAGCTATCTGCTGGAGCTTCTCTCTCCTCCTCTGGCCCACTTTAGACACGATGGGATTGAGCAAG
>CM060116.1:38571427-38573927 GCA_030522415.1 Channallabes apus | reverse complement strand
TAATCCCTGACCTGTACGTCCATAAACTTTTCTTCTTGTTTAATAAACCCGCGGTACAGTTCTGCACCAAGCTGTTTGGTGCAAAAAAAAAATAAAAATGTAAGTCGCTCTGGATAAGGGCGTCTGCCAAATGCCTAAATGTAAATGTTTGAGGATCAAAACCAAAATGGCACATCTGGTGCCAAAAGAAACAATGTGAAGGAGATTCATGACGAACTAGTCGACTCAGGGGACAAAATTCTGCCTCAAGAAGTTAGGGTTAGCACATACACTGCTCTTTTGTTCAGCCTCATCACGTGTGTGTGTGTGTGTGTGTGTGTGTGTGTGTGTGTGTGTGAGAGTGTGAGAGAGATAGTTTCTCTTTTCATCAGAAAGCGTGACGACGTACAGCAGACAGAACTGCGGTTCATTCAACACATTCGAATCTTTACAGTGGTCCTGTTTTCACCTACCTGGCTCCTACAAAGTACAAATCACAGGATGGGTAGTGGTAGGAGAAATCTCGCCCAAACTTGGGGATTCGCGTCTTGTAGTAGTGACCATGCTGGGAATGAAACTCCACGTAACGATCAATGTGCAGAAACACCAGCTTTAAAAAAAAAAAAAAAAAAAAAAAAAACACAGTCAATCATGTGTCAAATATACTGGTTTAAATTAATAAACAAAAAAACCAGCAGAAACATTAAATGAGTTATTAAATGGGTTTTTACCTTGGAGTAATCATCAGACAAGATTTCAAAGGTCACCACTAAAAAAAAAAAAACACACACAGTCATTATAATAGACTAGAAGCCATCTCTGGTGCAGAACTAAACTATGGAACATCTCGTTGTTTCACATCAAATATTCTGAAGCGAACTGATCAATCACAAATATAATCTTTATACGCAAATACTGTAAGTCCATAATTCAGGACGTCACTCTGCATTTCTACCTGGACTTAGACGTGGTGGTGCACATTTATTCTTACAGTGGTGTGAAAAACTATTTGCCCCCTTCCTGATGTCTTATTCTTTTGCATGTTTGTCACACTTAAATGTTTCTGCTCATCAAAAACCGTTAACTATTAGTCAAAGATAACATAATTGAACACAAAATGCAGTTTTTAAATGAAGGTTTACGTTATTAAGGGAGAAAAAAAACTCCAAATCTACATGGCCCTGTGTGAAAAAGTGATTGCCCCTCTTGTTAAAAAATAACTTAACTGTGGTTTATCACATCTGAGTTCAATTTCTGTAGTCACCCCCAGGCCTGATTACTGCCACACCTGTTTCAATCAAGAAATCACTTAAATAGGAGCTACCTGACACAGAGAAGTAGACCAAAAGCACCTCAAAAGCTAGACATCATGCCAAGATCCAAAGAAATTCAGGAACAAATGAGAACAAAAGTAATTGAGATCTATCAGTCTGGTAAAGGTTATAAAGCCATTTCTAAAGCTTTGGGACTCCAGCGAACCACAGTGAGAGCCATTATCCACAAATGGCAAAAACATGGAACAGTGGTGAACCTTCCCAGGAGTGGCCGGTCGACCAAAATTACCCCAAGAGCGCAGAGACGACTCATCCAAGAGGCCACAAAAGACCCCAGGACAACATCTAAAGAACTGCAGGCCTCACTTGCCTCAATTAAGGTCAGTGTTCACGACTCCACCATAAGAAAGAGACTGGGCAAAAACGGCCTGCATGGCAGATTTCCAAGGCGCAAACCACTTTTAAGCAAAAAGAACATTAAGGCTCGTCTCAATTTTGCTAAAAAACATCTCAATGATTGCCAAGACTTTTGGGAAAATACCTTGTGGACCGACGAGACAAAAGTTGAACTTTTTGGAAGGTGCGTGTCCCGTTACATCTGGCGTAAAAGTAACACAGCATTTCAGAAAAAGAACATCATACCAACAGTAAAATATGGTGGTGGTAGTGTGATGGTCTGGGGTTGTTTTGCTGCTTCAGGACCTGGAAGGCTTGCTGTGATAGATGGAACCATGAATTCTACTGTCTACCAAAAAATCCTGAAGGAGAATGTCCGGCCATCTGTTCGTCAACTCAAGCTGAAGCGATCTTGGGTGCTGCAGCAGGACAATGACCCAAAACACACCAGCAAATTCACCTCTGAATGGCTGAAGAAAAACAAAATGAAGACTTTGGAGTGGCCTAGTCAAAGTCCTGACCTGAATCCTATTGAGATGTTGTGGCATGACCTTAAAAAGGCGGTTCATGCTAGAAAACCCTCAAATAAAGCTGAATTACAACAATTCTGCAAAGTTGAGTGGGCCAAAATTCCTCCAGAGCGCTGTAAAAGACTCGTTGCAAGTCATCGCAAACGCTTGATTGCAGTTATTGCTGCTAAGGGTGGCCCAACCAGTTATTAGGTTCAGGGGGCAATTACTTTTTCACACAGGGCCATGTAGGTTTGGATTTTTTTCTCCCTAAATAATAAAACCCCTCATTTAAAAACTGCATTTTGTGTTTACTTGTGTTATCTTTGACTAATAGTTAAA
>CM060116.1:38461427-38566427 GCA_030522415.1 Channallabes apus | reverse complement strand
AAACGTATAAAGGTCTATTCGTATAATTTTATGGACATAATTTTATAGGTACACAAATACAAAAATCTTTTTATTTTTTTTTTAATAATGTACTAAATGAATTATTTGTTTGTTTTATTTTTGTATACAAGACAAATCTAAAACATAAACATAACAGCTTTGAAGAAGTTGCCCAAGTTACATTACACAGATATATAATATTATTATAATAGACATTACTCAACGCTTTTAGTGACAGTAAGCTACAAAACAACATCATCATCAAAGGACATTTAATACACATCATTAATCTTACGTTGATTACAAATTACGTTACAGATCATTGTGATGTCATTTAATTGGTGTGTGTCTATGTTTAGGTAACCATAGCAACAGTCCCTTCATTAGTGGAGGCTATTGGCTGTACAGTAATGGTGCTGATTGACATTATTCAATTATTTCAACTTAATTTTATTTCTATAGTACTTTTACAATATATAACATTATATATTATTATTATTATTATTTATTTATTATTTTATTTATATAATTAAATACTTATTAATAATATTATGTAATAATAGACTGATATTTTTTAAGTGTTTATTTCCTTTAATTTTTTTAAGATTATGTCTTACAACTAATGAAAACCCAAAATTCTGTATGTCAGAAAATTACTTAAGACAAAAAAATAAAAGATTTTTAACACAGAAATGTTGGATTACTGAAAAATATGAACATGAACAGCACTCAGTACTTGGGCAGGTTAGGGTTAGTAATTGCTGCAGTAATTTATGCAGTATGAATTGCATGAATTACTGCAGCAATGCGGCATGGCACGGTGGCAGCAATCTGTGGCACTGCTGAGGTGTTACTGTATGGAAGCCCAGGTTGCGCTGATACATTGGCAGTTCTGGTGTCTCACATCTTCCTTATCACGGTACCCCATAGATTCTCTACAGGGCACACTGAGCTTGACACGAAGAATGCATATGCGCATGTCATGGATAAGTCTGTGTGTGGTGGCTCTTGACTCCAGCTGCTGTCCACTCCTTGTGAATCCCCCCCCAAATAATTAATGGACTTCGTTTCAAAATCCTCAACGCTGCAGTTATCCCTGTTCTTTATGCACCTTTTTCTACCAGATTCTTTCCTTCCATTTAACGTTCCATTAATGTGCTTAGATACAGCACTCTGTAAACAGCCAGCGCTTTTAGCCATGACCTTTTGTGGCCACTGAAACAGACTGAGAGACTACTTAAAGGCTCAGGAACCCTTTACAGGTGTTTTGAGTTAATTAGCTGATTAAAGTGTGACACCATGAGTCTCCAATATTGAACTTTTTCACAATATAAAAATTTTCTGAGACACTGAATTTTGGGTTTTCATTAGCTGTCAGCCATAATCATTAAAATGAAAAGAAATAAACACTTGAAATATATCAGTCTGTGTTTAGTGAATCTTTATAATATACGAATTTCACTTATTGAATTGAATTACTGAAATAAATCAACGTTTCGATGATATTCTAATTTATTGAGATGCACCTGTATACTGTACAGTGTATATATGCCTCGGGTGTTCAGGTTTTCATCCAAGGAAATTATGTCAGTCCTACCTGTTACACCCCAGTGATGTGTGTGTGTGTGTGTGGGGGGGGGGGGGTGAGAGGATTCTCCTGTGCAGTGGTGTGTGTGAAGAGCTGCTTTACCTGAGCGCAGTCTGACGTTGACAAGACACAAATACACTAATATTCTACATGGATCAGATCCTAATTATGGACACTTTCACTGTAAGGTAGGAACATTTATTCCTCATCTACACTTTTCTAAATCCTGTGTAATTTAATTCCTCATTTAGAAAGTGTTTAGTTTTTATCTTAAATATTTTTTCCTCTTAGGGTTCATCTAAAATAAGAAAGCTACACAAAGTTGTAAGCGGTCAATCATACTTGGTGGAAATTCTCACTATCTATAGAATTATTATTTTTAAAATAATTTATAATAATTCTAATGTAATTATATTAATAAATATATGTCATATTTATAGTGTTGAAGAATACTTGTTTATATTGTTCATATGTATTTACATTATGCACATTAGAGAATTATGAAAACATTACTAAATGTTAAATAAGTTTTAGTTAAATTAATTTATATTGATGTTATTTAAGCCATAAACAAGCTGTAACAAGAGTATTTATATGTTGGTCTATGTCTAATCAAAGAAAATAACACCTTAAATATATTCAACAAATAAAAGCTTAAAGGTCAGTTTTAGGCTAATACTATGCCAAATTTGGTACTAAAATGTGCTCAGATATGGTAAGTGATGTGTCATTTGCTCTGTTCAGTTAAAAATAAAAACATATTATTGACTCATTGAACGGTAATTACTTTTGTTAGGATATTGTTTTCTTCCAGTATTGGAAACACAACCCTTCCAGACAGTGAAGTCAGTTGAAATCAGAGGTGACATGTAACGTTACGATGCCTTTATAAAGCCGACACGGTTCTTAGTAAGGTGTAGATTGTAAATGACTTTAATAGTTGTAATGAACATCTCTTGTCACAGTTTTTAAAGTGTGAAGGAGGCCCACATTTAGAAAGTGGGGGAAGAAAGTATGGCGGAGTTCTGGCTGATTTCAGTTCCTCTGGACAAAGTCAGTTCACAATCTTTGGAAAAGCTTAAAAGAGCCACAGTCAAAGCCGGTCTGGGAAGCTACTTCAGATTCCAAATCCCAGAGCTGAAGGTAAGGAGGAGTGGAATTTAATGACTGAGAATGGGTGAGGGATTTGAGCATGTCAGATCTTTGTCAAAGACAATAATATAAATATAACATATACAGTAAGTACATGCAGAAGACAAGCAAGGCAGCTCAGGGTCATACTGTAAGTGCGGAATGTATTCTGGAGGTCAAGTGTGTTGGATTGTCTCGCTTATGGTTCTGTCTTTTGGAAAATCCAATTATGTTGCATTGATTTTAACAGATATTAATTGCATGTTCAACAATTTTTGCTAGACGAAGTCAAAAACCTGAAGTGAAACAATTCAACTGTCACTGTAGGCCCGTGTGAAGGACACCACATACCTGACTTCATTCTCTGAATTTTAAAACCGAATCTACCTTTTTACACTGAATAATGACTACGGTGATCCTCAGCTAGAACTTTAACATACAGGTCACTGTTAAAGCTGATAATACTCGGACTAAACATCTAAATAATGTGTTGGCTGTTTTTACCAGGTAGGCACACTGGATGCGTTGCTCAGTGTGTCCGATGACCTCTCCAGACTGGACTGCTACACAGAAAGGTAAGCAAATCCAGTTTCATTGTTTTTAAATGTGGCTGCTTGTATTATCCACAGTCCAGCAAGTAATTCTTTTATTTAACCAATCTGGTCTCTGGTTAATTAACACATTCATCTTTAAAATCAGAGGTTGTTCTATTGGTTATTGCATTTAATTCCTCAAACGGATCCGTCTGGTCTCCTTGTGTTGCCTGTGGGAAAATTAACAAGCAACTGTATCACTATTATCGTTAGCAGAGACACTAAATCCAGCAGGATCTTGTTTCAGGTGCTACTTCACAATGTTCCATGCGTCCTTCTGTTGTGGAACCTGAGCCCTGGGTTTTTCCTTCTTTTCTCCATTTCACCACCACAGTCCTCTTTACCTCTGTCACAGTCGGGTCCGGGACAGTAAAAAAAACTTTTTAATTACAGTTTCAGAACATCAGAATGTCAACAAAAAAAAATTTTTTTTTAAGGATATCCTTTGGATCTACTGTACATGTATGATGAATTGCCATTGGGTATTTTCTAGGCATATAAATCTTTTAAGGTAGATAAAATGTTTTTCATGCATCGATTATGTATGAACGGTCTATAAAAAGTTGCTTTAAACAGAAATATAACACACTCAGACACTTTGTCTCTCATTTACAGCATAATGAGGAAAACAACTCAGTGTATAGCGGAGCTAATGGAACAATCCAGTGACAAGTTTATGGAGAATCCTCTGGCTAATGGAGGTATATTGGTTTAGCCACTTTCAGCTTTTTGTGCTAAGCTAATGAGCCCCTGTATTCATAAGGACATCATTAGCTAAGAGCAGACACTGCAGGTGGCAGTTTCCACTCAGCTTGGCCAGATCCTGTTACCTGTGTATATCATAGCATAGTTAGTGTGTCACCTAAGTGTAAGAATAGATGTCATTAAGAAATGCACAAACAATTTGTTACATTACGCATGCTTTTACAAAACAATATATGATCATATTTCTACGTTTCTCACCAGAGCCAAAGGCACATCGCAAAATTCCACAGTCACCACTGAAAGTGTATCTCCAAGCCTTGCGGGGTAGGCTAACATTCTGTTATTATATTCTGTTTTATACAGTATATAATGAATATAGCAGGACTTACTGCTAACTACAGTCCTGTACAAATGTTTTGAGCCATGCCTCATTTCCTCATATTAAATTCAATCAAATGATGTAGATTAAATTAAATAAACAGGAACAAATGTTTTACTGTGATAGGCTGCAAAGTGCCTAAAGTAAATAAACAACCAGTTTTTAATTTGTAACCTCAGCAGCAGCCTCATTTCCCCCCTCAACTGTTTCAACTACAATAGTAATACAAGAAAATCTAACTTTTTAGAAGGAAAATATGAGAATATTGGGAAGAAATGAGTGGTGTCTCAAGACTTTTGCACAGTACTGAATATGATGTTTTAATCCTTTTTAAATGATTAAGGAGTACATCCAAATAGTTTTGTCCATTCTAAGCAGCTCATATACAAATAGTTATCTTAACCTACAGTACAGGCCCAAAGTTTGGACACACCTTCTCATTCAATGTGTTTTCTTTATTTTCATGACCATTTACTTGGTAGATTCTCACTGAAGACTGAAGTTTTCATCAAAACTATGAATGAACACATGTGGAGTTATGTACTTAACAAAAATAAAGAAAACACATTGACAGATAGATGAGAAGGTGTGTCCAAACTTTTGGCCTGTACTGTATAAGCTAACATATAAGATTGGTGTCTGATATTTCAGTGGATCTGACCGCATATATGACGAGGTTCCAGTGGGACAGAGCTAAATATCCCACTGCCCTGCCGCTTAAAACACTCTCTGATCTTATCCTCAAGGTATACATCCCACACGGACCTCACATGCCTAATGATTAGAAAACAACTCTTTAACATATTAATATTCATAAGTGTGTATCTGTATTGGTGGCTGCATGTGTGTGTGTCAGCAAGTGGCCCAGGTTGAGACGGAGCTGAAGTCTCGTAATGCTGCATACAGTGATGTGAAAATGAGTCTGCGAACACTGGAGCAGAAAACGGAGTAAGTTCTCTTTAGAACGTAATAAAACATTACTGTTGTAGGAAAAGAATTAACGCCAGGGTCATGTGATTCAATTCAATTTTATTTTATTTGTATAGCGCCTTTAACAATTGTCACAAAGCAGCTTTACATAATCAAAAGAATTATTTAAGTTTGTATGGAATGTGAATGTGTGTGAATCAAAATGGTCATGTGATGCGGCCTGGAGTTACTGTTACCACCATGAAGTTATTTTTTTTTACCATTATCTTTCCTGTTTTCATCACCCTCCAGGGGAAGTCTGCATACCAGAGCTCTGACTGGCGTTGTGAGAAAGGACGACTTAGTCCTCAACTCTGAGTATCTCACCACTCTACTGGTTGTGGTCCCCAGGTTAGTGTGTGTTAATTCCGTGGTGTTTAGCCCACCGTCGCTAATTACTGCTTATCAGAGCATCTGATTCATTTAAATTAATTGTTAATGTATCAATTTTGTATTGTAATTAATAGTACTGTTTGATTAAACACATTTTTACAGGACGTGCATCAGGCAGTGGGAGAACACCTATGAATCCATGTCAGATTTTGTGGTTCCTCGCTCCAGCAGGTTAGTTCCTGTCATTTGCTCCTGTTTATTCTCAACTCGGCTAACAACAGACAGTCGCGACTGCAGTCCAGTTCTAGCTGTGGGTCAGCAGGTTAAGCTCAGCTCAGTCTAAAGTTACTGATGGGAAGTGAGCATCTCTCCTCAGTCTGCACGATTGATATCCATCTCAGTGTCTCTAATTAGCCTGTTTTACTTCATCTTCATTAAGCAGTCAGCCTGCAAGGATCAGGCATTGTTCACTTGTTATCTGGTGGCTTTCCAACCACACTGAATAGCAATTTATTAAAATATAAATAATTAAAACATATTGTATATACTATAGTCTTTACCTTGTGCTCCTTACTGGTAAAACATATTTAAAACCTCTACATTATGTGCCAAAGGAAGTTGCTGGAGGAAGAGGATGCAGGAATTTTCACAGTGACGCTGTTCAAGAATGTTGTCAATAAATTTAAAGCCAATGCCAGGATACACAAGTAAGTGACTGCACCTGATCACATACATGTTCAGTGCATACTATATTAATAGATCATATTAAATTTGATTAAATGATGTAGATTAAATTGAATAAAGTGGAACAAATGATTTACCGCGATTGGCTTCAAAGTCACCGAAGACAATTTATAAACTGCTTGTTTATGTAACAATCTCGCGCCGCACCATGTTCCCCCGATCCTCCAGCACTGCTCGCCTCATTCCACCATCTCTCAGGGATCGAGGACTTTCGACATTCATTCAGACTTTTTTCTGTTCTGGCACTGAGGTGGTGGAACGAACTTCCCCTAGATGTCTGTACAGCTGAGTCTTTGACAATCTTTAAACGACGACTCAAGACGTATCTGTTTCTTCAAATTGTAATGTGTATTATAGCTTGGGGAAAAGCCCGGGATCACTACCGTAGATGGCTCACCAGCCATGCCTAATTCCACGGCCTTTGCACACCTGCAGAAGGGGAAACCGTCTAACTAGTGAGCTTTGGTGTGAACGAGGAGCGATATTAGATTTGGGCGCACGCTACTGTATGTCAGTGACTCAAGAGAGTAATTTGTTCATTTTCTACTGGGCACGCATGCGCAAAGCAGAGCAAAACCTCAGGAGGTTATGTACAGGAAACAGAAATGAGGAGTTATCTTTGAGTCTTCTGGTCCGAGTCGTTTGTTCTTTTGTTATGTGACTCCCATAGCAAACGTGACAAAAGAACGAACGATTTGGACCAGAAGATATGATGGTGATCTGCTCATTTGGTTTATTCAATTTTTTATTTGTATAGCGCTTTTAACAATTGCCATTGTCTCAAAACAGCTTTACACAATCAAAAGAATTATTTAAGTTTGTATGGAATGTGAATGTGTATGAATCAAAATGTTCAGATATTCCCTGTTTATCATAATATGTCCTTAGCTGCATTGTAATATTTTCATTACTGGAACTATAGACAAAATGTGTGTATGTAGACGTGTTGGGGGTCTGTTTATTGAAAATGTAACATTTTATATAATTTCTGATGTTAACATCAATTAACATCAACTATTATAGCTGAACTGCTGCCACCTAACACACTGTATAAATGCAGATCATTTCCTGCTATCTGTTTCACCCAGATGAGGATGGGTTCCCTGTTGAGTCTGGTTCCTCTCAAGGTTTCTTCCTGTTACCATCTCAGGGAGTTTTTCCTTGCCACTGTCGCCCTCGGCTTGCTCACCAGGGACTATCTGACCATTCTGATTCATACACATTCACATTCCATACAAACTTAAATAATTCTTTTGATTGATCTGCTTTGCGACAATGACAATTGTTAAAGGCGCTATACAATACAAATAAAAATTTAATTGAATTTGAACAAAAGAACAAAATAAACTAAATGACTCAAAAAAGATTTATTAATTTTGATGAACAAGATTCAAAGAACCGAGTCACTAAAATGATCCAAAGTTCCCATCACTAAAAGTCCTTCAGGAAACTATTCCTCAAGACTACATTAAACACCACAAGAAAGTCTTTGGAATCTAAATATGAAGAAATTAGTTGTGGCTTGACACATTTTCACAGTACTGTACGTATAAATGTTTAAGAACATACTCTTAAGACCTTAAAAATTTTGTGGTTCCCAATAGATTTGCAGTGCGAGACTTCAACTTAGAGGAATCAGAGTGGCAGCGACAGGAGATGAGCCGTCTCAGCAGTGATGAGAGAGACCAGTATGTGAGTAACACTTATGCGGCAACAGCACAATCGCTAAAATGCAAATACAGCTTCAGTTAATGTTTACATCAAACATCAGGGCAGAAAGTACTGTAAATCTGATTTAATGATTAAACTGTCTGGCAGATACATTAACCTGAGCTTGTTAGTGTACTGTGTGTGAAACTCAAAGGAGATCAGTGTGTGTTCCTATTAAAGTGGCCAGCGAGGGTACTGTATGTCTGTAGTCTAAAGGGGTTTTAAAAGAAAATAATGTCGAAATTGTCTGCATCACCAGGGAAAATTTGTGCGTTGGCTGAAGGTGAATATAAAGGAAGTGTTTGTGGCCTGGATCCACATTAAGGCTCTCAGAGTGTTTGTCGAGTCAGTGCTCCGGTAAAATCTGTCACTCTGTCATATATATACAATATATTCATTCATATCTCTCCATTTACGTACATTAATACATGTTATGTAATGTTGTGGCTCAGGTATGGCCTGCCAGTCAGTTTCCAGGCTCTCCTGCTCCAGCCAGAGAAGAAGCAAATCAAACGTCTACGAGAGGAGCTCAGCTCTGTATTCACACACCTGGACCCCATGGCTGCAGTGGGAAAACAAGATGTGAGTGTTTTAGCACCATTGAATTTGATGAGTGTTTAGAATAGTGCTAATGTTCAGGAACTGTTCACTAAACAAGTCCTTATTATAGCTGAGAATCAGAGGCAGAGTGTTTTTTCTTCTCAGTTCAGTTTGTCTCAAGCAGATATATTTCTTACAGATTATGGAGAATTAAAAACTACTAAAAGTGTCTATTGTAAAGATGTGCATTGCACTCATTAAAGAAAAAACTCGAAGATCTTCTCATTTCAGTTATTAACACAATGACCTTAATATCTCGTACCTAATACCTTGGAGAGGGCCGCTAGTGCTGGTGACACACTCCTGAGTCCTGAAGTGTATAGCAGAGGCCATTTCGCATGCAGTGGCCAACGACAAATACAGTGGTGTGAAAAACTATTTGCCCCCCTCCTGATTTCTTATTCTTTTGCATGTTTGTCACACAAAATGTTTCTGATCATCAAACACATTTAACTATTAGTCAAAGATAAAACAAGTAAACACAAAATGCAGTTTTTAAATGAGGGGTTTTATTATTTAGGGAGAAAAAAAATCCAAACCTACATGGCCCTGTGTGAAAAAGTAATTGCCCCTGAACCTAATAACTGGTCGGGCCACCCTTAGCAGTAATAACTGCAATCAAGCGTTTGCGATAACTTGCAACGAGTCTTTTACAGCGCGCTGGAGGAATTTTGGCCCACTCATCTTTGCAGAATTGTTGTAATTCAGCTTTATTTGAGGGTTTTCTAGCATGAACCGCCTTTTTAAGGTCATGCCACAACATCTCAATAGGATTCAGGTCAGGACTTTGACTAGGCCACTCCAAAGTCTTCATTTTGTTTTTCTTCAGCCATTCAGAGGTGGATTTGCTGGTGTGTTTTGGGTCATTGTCCTGCTGCAGCACCCAAGATCGCTTCAGCTTGAGTTGACGAACAGATGGCCGGACATTGTCCTTCAGGATTTTTTGGTAGACAGTAGAATTCATGGTTCCATCTATCACAGCAAGCCTTCCAGGTCCTGAAGCAGCAAAACAACCCCAGACCATCACACTACCACCACCATATTTTACTGTTGGTATGATGTTCTTTTTCTGAAATGCTGTGTTACTTTTATGCCAGATGTAACGGGACACACACCTTCCAAAAAGTTAGACTTTGGTCTCGTCGGTCCACAAGGTATTTTCCCAAAAGTCTTGGCAATCATTGAGATGTTTTTTAGCAAAATTGAGACGAGCCTTAATGTTCTTTTTGCTTAAAAGTTGTTTGCGCCTTGGAAATCTGCGATGCAGGCCGTTTTTGCCCAGTCTCTTTCTTATGGTGGAGTCGTGAACACTGACCTTAATTGAGGCAAGTGAGGCCTGCAGTTCTTTAGATGTTGTCCTGGGGTCTTTTGTGGCCTCTCGGATGAGTCGTCTCTGCGCTCTTGGGGTAATTTTGGTCGACCGGCCACTCCTGGGAAGGTTCACCACTGTTCCATGTTTTTGCCATTTGTGGATAATGGCTCTCACTGTGGTTCGCTGGAGTCCCAAAGCTTTAGAAATGTCTTTATAACCTTTACCAGAATGATAGATCTCAATTACTTTTGTTCTCATTTGTTCCTGAATTTCTTTGGATCTTGGCATGATGTCTAGCTTTTGAGGTGGGTTTGGTCTACTTCTCTGTGTCAGGTAGCTCCTATTTAAGTGATTTCTTGATTGAAACAGGTGTGGCAGTAATCAGGCCTGGGGGGGACTACAGAAATTGAACTCAGGTGTGATAAACCACAGTTAAGTTATTTTTTAACAAGGGGGGCAATCACTTTTTCACACAGGGCCATGTAGATTTGGAGTTTTTTTTCTCCCTTAATAACGTAAACGTTCATTTAAAAACTGCATTTTGTGTTCAATTATGTTATCTTTGACTAATAGTTAACGGTTTTTGATGAGCAGAAACATTTAAGTGTGACAAACATGCAAAAGAATAAGAAATCAGGAAGGGGGCAAATAGTTTTTCACACCACTGTATGTTGGCTGCCACAGAAGAATTGCCTTCGTAATGGCTGGTGAGCAGCAAAAATCAACCAACCTACTCTCATTGGCATCATAATGGAAGCTGCAGGTTGACCTGGGCAGGCAGCTCAAGTTCCTGGAATTTATAACATCAACCTCATTGAGACCCGATATGGTTTTAACATCTGCAACTTCCAAGCAAGTTCTTTTGTTGCAAATGAGCGCAAGCAGCTCCAGTACCAGGAGCTCATAGAGGACTACTGGAAGAGGGGCTGGAAGGCTTGCTGTGAGTCCATAGAAGTAGAGTGCCACTCGCTCCCTGTGCAAGATCTTTGCCAGGCTTGGAATCACAGGAGCTGCAAAGAGGAGAGCCATCAAGTCCATCACAGAAGTCGCAGAAAGAGCCTCGAGGTGGATTTGGATCAAGATGTCCGCAAAGTGGGCAAACGCAGCTGGGACTTGATCAACCCCGGCTGGGTCACCTGACAGAGGGTGTCTGATGTTGTGAGACCCGAAACACCCGATGATCTTCACTGATGATGTGTCCCAGCGCATCCAGAAATTTATCTAAGTACTCACATTGTCTCAAAATCTGTGATTCCATTAAATCAGAGTTGTATTATTAATCAACACTTTTTGACCAGTGTTGTGATTGAAAAAGAAAAAAAACAAAAAAAGATCTTTAACATATATATATCGTATAATTGTGTGTGTTTGGACCCAACAAAAAAATAAAAGCAGATTAAATCAGATGAGCACCTGATGTTTTCGCATAATCATGATATTAGGATGTCATAATTATGAGCTAATAAGTCAAAACTATAAGTTAATAAGTCATAATTATGAGATTTTTTTTAAACTCATGATTTATTTTCGCGAATGCTCTGAATTAATGAACACTGAGATACTGTACTGTGTAACTTGGGTTTCTTGTTTAAATGTCATGTCTCAATAATACTTTTTCCTGGTCAATTTTTCACTCCACACCTCAGTCCAGTATGTGGCAACGCATCATCTCGACAGAAAAAGAAGCAATATATTATAATATTTCATATTATTTTATTTACAATTTTTAATTATAAATTTTAAATTTGTCAATTTTAGACCATTTAAGATCTGAAATAATTTAAACACACTCCTCTAATTCTTATTATTGCTTATTAAATAATAAAAAAAATGTTTTTTGGTTAAAAGACAGCTGCATGTTGGTATTAAAATATTAAAATTGATGTTTTTTTTCTCTTTCAAGGTGGGATTTGACATTGCAGAGGTTAACATAGGACAGCAAGATTACAACTCCTACATTTATTATCCAATCAGCATTAATTTAGTGGACTCCCACTAGCAGACAGACTAAACAAAGACAGAGTGATCATGAACTCACCGTGCCCATGTGACCCAGGCAAGCATTTTAAAAAGGATCAAAGCTACTCTGTAGGTGTTTGAGGTTTTTCACTGGAGGACTTTCGAAATGAATGTAATAGAAGAAAGCAACCAGTAATGTGATACACACAAGGACTAAGTTATTCACAGACATAAACACTTCTCCAGTTCAAACCATCACTCAATCACACTCATCAAGTTCAAAGAATCTCAGAAAATAATGAATGTTGGTTGTAACCTCTTCTGTGAGAAGCTCGAGTACAGTTTGTATTCCTCTTGTTGTTAAACCATGTAAATTAGTGTACATAATCTCAAAATACTCTGTGCAACATTTCTTTAAAAAACATTGTACATTATATTTAATGTATTCAGTGAAGGTAGTCTTGATCAGTTATAACTACTGTATGTTATTGCCATCTGCTGACCCCTGCATCCAACCGTTCCCAAATCAGTTCATACATACTTCCAGTCCGAGGCCACAGTTACCATGACTACCCCGTGAGCCTGATTACCTCATAGCATTTCCTTCTGTTTTGTAATATGGTTTTGATATGTCTTTGAGTAAAACTAGAGGGGCTCCTGAATGTAATAACTCACTTCCGAAATATTTAGAGTTTAGAGTTTATTTAGAGAATAGCAGAAACAAAAGGAAAAAAAAGTTCATACAAGGATCTAAATAAAACAGACATTCCTGCTTGTGCATCATTTATTGTGTTGTACACTTTCTCTACAATCCATTCTATGGTGTGCGATGACATCACTGCCAGAAAGAGGTTTCAGTAGTCAGAAAGCAAGTATTCTTCCAGAGCAGGGAAGGAGAAAATGGTCTGTAATATAAGGGCACTTTTATGAGACAATCATAATCATAACCCTAAAGTGCATCAATACACAGGAAGACAGCACCAAAAGATCACAATCCATAGACACGGTTACGGCATTTTATAAACACTGTTGTTCAAGAGTCTAACAGTGGCACCTTGGTGGTGTTAAATGTATTAAACAATTCATAAATTTAGAACACTTGAAAAATTAGGTGAGAAACACAAAATAGTCTTAATATTAATGAATTTAAATTGTACTTAATATTTGAGTGCATATCGCTTCCTTGCCACTGTACCAAGCCAGTAACCCTCTGACCCTCTGTCGTGTTGCCGGTGTGTTTCTGGTCATTATCGTGGCTTAGGCACCTTGTTGGCAAACAGAATCTCAATCATAAGGTGGCGCTGATGCAATATTTAAAAATAAACAGATATATGCCTGTAATATAGTCAAAGTTAAAATCTACATTCCTTTTCATTTCTTTTGCATTTAATCCCTAAATCTCACATGACACAGGAACAGGCATGATACTGTCAAATAAACAGGTATATTACAGGGAGTGACTGCGTCCACTAGAGGGAAGCACTTCATGAAATCTATTGTATCTCAAACTCACTTCAGCAGTAAATGTAAATATCAATGAAGAACACTGTCACTGTGACAGTCTGGTGACAATAACATGTCTAGACTTATTAATTTGTATAGATTATATTTATCTGGTTTAGATGAAAAGCCAAGCCCCAATTGGAAGTGATTGTGATACAGATATTTGCAGCAGAGGTTTTATTAATTTTTTTTCGCTCTTGGTTTATTTTTAAGGATTGTAATTTGTAACAGACACAAATTACACAGAAGACAAACAAGTTCTCTTTTTTTGGGAACTGACCTTTTCGACAAAACACATTGTGGACAGAATTAACCCTGCAGGTAATTTAGATATTATTTAATGACTAGATTAAATATGATTGAAACCATGTTTCAGCCAAAACATGGTATCGGTGCTTAAAGTGTCTCATCTACTGTCGGTGAAAAGGCGACTTTTCAGATACAGTAGGATCAGTTAAGACCTTTTTTCATAATACTCGATGCTTCTTATCTCCCGCTTCATGATCATTTTTTGTAATTATGGAAACACTCTTCCCAGTTCCCAGACTGATGGAACTTAGTTATTAACCCAGTGTAAGTATGTATCCAGTGATGTAAACTTTAAAGCACTTTTTATAAGTCGCTCTGTCAAATGCCTAAATGTAAATGTAAATTGTAAATACAATTTCATGTCCTTTTATGTAGTGTCTGTAACTAATGTCATTTAGATTAAACTTTTTAGAACCAATTTATATTTCACCTGAAAGACAAACATAAAAGTGTATTATTCTAAAATGCTAAATTGTTAATATATTGCAACATGAATTTGACATTGTTACGGGCACTACATGATGTGAGATGACACATGACCACATGACAGATGATGTGAGATGACACAACATGAGATGTTTGGTTTTTTAAGCTTTTACCACAAACCAATTTAAGCAACAGTTTTTACAGGTCATATGCTTCTACAGTAGAAGCTTACACCAATTTTAATATCTATACTCAAATAAATATAAATCATTTTAATTTTAAATGATTATTGTTTGCAGCACAGTGGTGTAGTGGTTAGTACTGTCGCCTTGCACCTCCAGGGTCCGGGTTCGATTCCCGGCCAGGCTCGATTCCCGTCTCTGTGTGCATGGAGTTTGCATGTTCTCCACGTGCTTGGTGGGTTTCCTCCGGGTTCTCCGGTTTCCTCCCACAGTCCAAAGACATGCAGATTAGGCTAATTGGTGTTCCCAAATTGACCATAGTGTGTGAATGAGTGTGTGTGTGTGTGTGTGTGTGTGTGTGTGTGTGTGTGTGTGTGCTCTGCGATGGATTGGCACGCTGTGCAGGGTGTACCCTGCCTCGTGCCCTGAGTCTCCTGGGATAGGCTCCAGGTCCCCGCGACCCTGAATACAGGATAAAGCGGTATAGAAGAAGAATGAATGAATGAATGATTATTGTTTGAAGTGAGACAGTATAACGCTCAAAAATGGGCATTTTTGTGGCACATATAAAATCATCTCTCGAAAAGGGTTGAAGTTAGTAACTTCTGATCACTTCAAGATTGATCATTTCAATGTTGCATAAACTTTAGAAGTAGCTTCTTTGACACACAAATTAAATCAAATTGAATCAATACCAACACTGTGTTCTGGCCGATAGTTATGAGACGAGAAACATTAATTTGGAGCTACAGAAATGTGCATGGACTTTACGGGGTTAAATAAGGAATTAAGTAAGTACGTAAACAAACAAACAATTAAATAAAATTGCATTGTACCATATTACATTTTATTGTTTTCTTTAGGAGTAACTTAATAATCTGACAGGAACTCCAAACATTGTATAGAACAGAGGCAATGCATTTTTTACAGCTCAGTTGCAAAACAATATTCTGTTCTCGGGGATTTTTCTACTTTTGGTGAGTTGGTTGTTGGCTTTCATGTTGAACTCTGTTCTAAAATTTCTTTTATCTCATTTGTGCATCTCCTGCACAGAAACACAGACAAGAACACCACGCTACAGTCTGTCCCAGATCTAGAAAAATCCATTACTGTTGTCTATCGAAGTGGAATCAGCCATCAGAGCTACCTTAGAAAACCTTTCTCGCATGGGGGCGGCACATGGTGGGCGGCGGCAGGGACTCAGGTAGGACGTTCTTCAAAGGGTAAGTCTTAGCAAGTGGACTGTGACAGAAAAAAAAACAAAAAGAAGAAGGGTGTTGCAGAGCCATCGCTGGCATAATACGCTTCAGAGGTGAGAGTCACACAGACCAGCTGGATTACAGTCGCAACGACACTCTTTGGAGAAAAGACATGGAAAAACAGAATACATCACTAGACTCGTCAGTACCTTGCTTTTATATTTATATATATATATAATGTTAAACTCTCTGATAGCATTCTAGGTTTCATATGAACTTTGCTGTACCAGGAATATTAACCTCCTGTAATATATATATTTTACTCATTAGCCATGACAGTGGCACAAACTGTATAATTATATCTTTAAACATTTTTTTTACATTTCTGTCAGGATGATAAATATGCCACAGTTTAATATTGATAGTACCTTGTTTATATGAATCATTGTAGTTATACTTACTGTACTGAACATATTATCAGGTCCTCACACCATGCTATGAATTTTATAGAAGCAAATATAACTTTCTAGTGTTTTTTAATCAGGTGGATGTATGACAGTATATTTACCACCTAAATAAAAATATATGTTTAAAGAAGCTTTTAGTCTAAATAAATAAATAAATAAATGTCTGGCACTAATCATAATCAAAATGTAAAAATAAAGCAAAAACATACATTGCACTTTATGTACTTTACATCTCATATATGTCATGAAATATTTGTTTTCACACACTTATTTCAGTGGTTGAGAGTTTAGTCTTGCAACATGGAAGGCCTGTGAATTTGTTTTTATCCTTAAACATTAAAATCGTTCCATTACAGTATGTTGTACCCTGCAGTGTGTTCATCTCTGCGTGACTGCGGTCCTCGTCCAGCAAATTCTGATCAGTCATTGTTTTCTCTATTTCCCCATGCAGTTATGAGAAAAGATGATTAGTGTAGTACATAGGTGTAAATATTTTAATCAATTTTATAAGGTGGATAGTGTGGACAGGTTTAATCAGGGTGACCTTTCTGCTTTAGAGAATACTGCATCCTGCCACAAATAAACATAAATAAAATAAACCAATATATGGCCAAAGGGTTTGTTTACTCCTACCATGGGACCTGATGTGGAGTTACTCTCTCTCTCTCTCTGCTTTTATAATAACCATCACTCATCTGATAAGGCTCACCACTACGTTTTATGCTGTAACATGTTGTAGCTTCCAAAGACATTTCAGGCTGCTGTACGCTCACAACCTCTTGGCCACATTTTTGTGCAGACTTGTATATATATTGAGTGTAATGATCAAGAAGCTGTATTAATATATGGTCATATAGTGTGTTTCTGTTGTATTCTTGTTTTTTATAAGGTTGTATATAAAAGGTTTATTCTAAATATGAATATGTTTATTATAATAAAGATGAGAGAGGCCTGTAATTTTCATCATAGGTATACCTCAACTATGAGAGACAAAATAAGAAAATAAAATCCAAATTATGGTGGAAAATAGGTATTTGGTTAATTTATAATCTCAATACGTTTTCGTCAAATACGTCAAACATTTACTTTAAGTCTTCACCGGGTTCTCACACGCTGTTGCTGGTATTGTGGTCCGTTCCTCCATGCAGATCTCCTCTAGAGCAGTGATGTTTTGGGGCTGTCGCTGGGCAGCATGGATTTTCAACTCCCTCCAAAAATTTTCTATGAGGTTGAGATCTGGAGACTCGGCCACTCCAGGACCTTGAAATGCTTCTTATGAAGCCTCTCCTTCATTGGTGTGTTTGGGATCATTGTCATGCTGAAAGACCCAGACACGTTTCATCTTCAATGCCCTTGTTGATGGAAAGAGGTTTTCACTCAAAATCTCACGATACATAGCCTCATTCAATCTTTCCTTTACACAGATCAGCCGTCCTGGTCCCTTTGCAGAAAAACAAGAGGCAAATTCCAAAGCATTATATATATATATATATATATATATATATATATATATATATATATATATATATATAGCTCAATGTCCCATGAAATTTAAATGTTTTACTGTCCTACCAAAGCTCATAATTTATGTTCATGTTTTCTTAGGAAAAGTATTCTGACAAACACACAATTATTATTTAATCAGGATACAGTATAGTGTAGAATCGGTCGATTCTGTATATAATGTATAATTTCCCCAACCTGTATGTTCTTGATAAAAACATCAATGTCTTATCAAATCACTCTTTTCATCACAAAGCACCATGCTCTTGGGTATATATAAAAATAAACCTGCGTTACAGTGCAGTTTCACCAAGTACATATCTGATAAGGAAATAGGACACAGGTTTAGTCACAGCTGTCCAATCACAAACATCTTTTCATGTTCATAGGTGGGTTTGTGTTTTTTTTTATCTCCAATGATATCAGCAAGTCATGAAACAGTAACAGATCATAAACAGAACAAAGAAAAAAGCTTTAGGCATAAAGGTCCCTTCTACTGCTAGTAAGCTTCTGTACGTACTGTAGTTTTATTAAAGAACATTTATCTTTTAATAATCCAGCATTTTACTGCATATAAACAACATTATTCACTGTTTATTTTGATAATAGCTAATAATAGCTAAAAGTGGCTCTACTAACTACTGAAGATGTTTTAGTCATTTGGCCAAAAAAAATATATAATAATTTCGAGTGCAACACAAGGCGAGGTACACCCCGGACAGGGCGCCATTACATCGCACGTGCGCACATGCACATACTACGGGCAATTTGGGAACGCAAAGTAGCCTAATCTGTATGTCTTAGGACTGTGGGAGGAAACCCAGAGAAAACCCATTAAGCATGTGGAGAACATGCAAACTCCACGCATAGACCTGAGGTGGGAATTGAACCCATACCATGGAGGTGTCAGACCACAGTGCTAACCATTATGCCAGCATTAAGTTTTATGTGAAACTCCCTGAGATGGCCATAGGTAGAAACCATGAGAGAAACCAGACTCAACAAGGAACCCATCCTCATCTGGATGATAACGGATAGCAGGAATTATACTGTATAATGACATCATGTGTGTTAGGCTGCTGGAAGTTCAGTATAACAGAGTTGTATCAACAACGATTACTAACACAATTTGATGGCATTTAACTCTTGTACCTCTCCACTTGTCTGGGTTTGCTACATCATGGTACAATTCTGGTAATAGTATATTCAAACTGTTATTACAATTACTTTAAGTCATGCTGTCAGCAAGGCAACATGCAATACATCCAACTGCTGCTTCTTTGCGAAATATTTTTAATGAATGAGTTTTAATGACTTTTTTAATGAATAAATTATTTGGCCATTCTCTATAACATGACTATTCAATATGAGCTTCTTGGTTATAGAACTGTTGTAAAAAAGCAATATAACACTAAGAATCATGCTGTTGTATTAAATAACAGCATTCTTGTGATTATCTGTGGTATTTCTGCTTGTGAAATATGTCTTGATCAGGCATAACAATAATACCACCAGCCAAATAATGTGTAGGGTCCCAAACAGCTCAAGGCCTGACTCAACAAGACCTCTGAAGATGTGCTGTGGTGTCTGAAATTAGGTTGAGATGGAGATCTCGGGAATTCGGAGGCAGGATCGGTGATCTTGAACATTTTACATAAGAAGCCACATATACAGTACAGCAGGCTGTGATGCTCAGAGTGTTCTGATACCTTTCTATCACAGACGTTTTTAGCACTTTATGCTACATTGGCTTTTCTGCGAGATTGGACCTGACAGCTCAGCCGTTGCTCCTTGGGTGCCCATGAGCCCATCGCCAGTACTGGTATATAATTGATAATAATTCAATGTTATTCAGTTCACCTGGTGGTGGTGGTGTTAGTATTGTGGCTGATTTACTACTCATGATCAAACTATAGCTCATGGGTCAAATATCAAATCTAAAGTGCACCTAACAATCTGGCTTAGTGGTGATATTTACTTCCATAATCATGCTGAAGTTCTAAAATTCTACTCTGTTACACACTAGAGGTGTGCATTACTTAAGTAACAGTTATGCAGGCAGGAGGTTGTTACTTTCCTGCAGGTAAATGTTCGGATATGAAAACATGTGGGAGTGATTGAACAGTCAGGTATTTAAGTTCATGGTTGAAAGTCAGAGTGCAATTATTAAATAACTTGCAATTTATATATTTCTATTTTCAAATAGAAACAAATTTGTTAAAGTATTATAGCAAGATACAAACTAAAGTAATGACCGCGTGAGGTGGGAAAAGTTGTATGGGTTAGATCAGATTTAGGCCACACCCAAGCACATGAACAGATATCTCAATCAATAACACAATATTATTCCACACTGAAAAAGCATCAAACACCAGATCACTTTAATTTGCATAGTAACTGTTTACTCTATCTGCTTTCTTTACAGGTCATCTGAAACAGCTGATTATGATGATGAGTATGATGACAACCCAAAACATGGATTGTGTGAATTTAAAAGCTATAAACATGAGGTGACATACCAAATTTACTCTTTCATTTGTGCACTCGGACTAATGGGCAATATTCTAGTCCTTGTCACATATGCATTTTACAAAAAAACCAAGACCATGACAGATGTCTATCTAGTAAACGTGGCTGTGGCAGATCTGCTGTTTGTTCTTGCCTTGCCTCTGATCATATATAATGAGCAGTATGACTGGAGCATGGGTACCTGGGCTTGTAAGGTTCTACGAGGAAGCTACAGCATTAACCTGTACAGCAGCTTGCTCCTGTTGGCCTGCATCAGTGGAGACCGCTACGTTGCCATCGTTAAAGCAAGGCGATCATTTGGAATTCGCTCCAGGACCAGGATATACAGTCGTCTCCTCTGCACAATCATATGGCTGTTCGCCTTCGTATTATCCGTGCCAACGTTCGTATTCTCAGAGCTACAAATGGATTATGACAATGAGACGATCCAAGCTATTGAGTGTAGCTTGACATTTGCTACAAATAGCACAGCACAACTGATGAAAATCTTCCTGCCTAGCGTGCAGGTATCTGTGGGCTTCTTCATCCCGCTGCTGGTGATGGGCTTCTGCTACTGCAGCGTCATTTTCACTCTCCTCAAAGCACAAAATTACCAGAGGCACAAGGCACTGTGTGTGGTTCTGGCTGTAGTTCTGGTGTTCATCCTCTGCCATTTGCCCTATAATGTCACGCTCCTGATGCACACTGCTCGGATGTTCAAAGAGAGAGACTGTGAGGCAGAACAGAACATACACTTAGCCATGTCTGTGACCAGAAGTGTGGCGTATCTCCACTGCTGCCTGAATCCCATTCTTTACGCCTTCATCGGAGTCAAGTTCAGGAACCATTTCTGCCAGATCGTTGAGGATTTGTGGTGCTTAGGGAAGAAATACTTCTCCTCCAGACCATCCTCCCAACAAACCTCAGAACTCTACATTTCTGCTCACAAATCCATCACCGCAGCAAATCATGAGAATCCCTCTTCATTTACAATGTGAGTCCTGCAAGGGACCGAATATTGAGCTGGATGTGGAAAATATCCTGCTTTAACGTTTGAATTTGGTGCTTAAAGCCAGACTTGATGATAACGTGAGGTTTGCGAGTAGTAAGTTTGAGTGATTTGATTTCATGTCGATTTCATCACTTTGGTTTCATTTTGGTGTTTGAAACACATTTTGGTTGGTTGTTCTGATATGGATATTTTACCTGTTTTGAATGATTTTTTATTTTTTACATGTAAATATTTCTTACAGTAGTTGGACCCTTTCTTTTGAAGTTTTTAGTTCCATTAAAATGCTCCTTTCCCCCAGTTAGTTCAATTTTCCTCTTCATTTTTGCATTATCATGTAATAGGAGAAGAAGTCATACTGAAACCATGCAGCTTTTCATCTTCCTGCAAAAGCCTAGGAAAAAACTTTAAACATTTTCAAATTTAAACATTTCTTTTCTACATGTAGCTCTAAAAACTACATACTGTACTGTACCTTCTAAGGTTGAAAATTTTATAAATTTTAAGGATTGTCAGAGCCACCAAAAAACCTTTCTTAAAAGTTGTGATGTCAAAGTAAGTAATATACAGAAAACTACAAAAACAGCAGCAGGAGCAGCAGCATGACCAAACATGAAGTTTTGCTTTTCCTTCTGTTTTAGCCTCAATGACATCTGATGAGTTTTCCTAGACCACTACGCATATAAATGAAGATAATCTCAGTTCTTGCTTTAGTTGGACTGTTATGGACTCACCATGCACATTTGTTGCTCAACCTTTTTTTCTAATAAAAGTGAACTGCAGTGTCAGTTGATGTGGGTGGATTATTCAAAATTTTATTTGCATTTGATTACTATACTCTGTTCATGGTTTATTCTGTAAACAGCTTGAGAACTCCATTTCTCCAAACAACATTTGCATTTACCTCATGTTTTACATGTACGTTCACCCTGAGTATTTAAATACACATCACTGATTACAAACTAACATCAACTGTTATGGCTTTTGACATGAAATGTGGACGTGCATATGAACACTTAGCTTCAATGGTCGGTCTGTGGGTCTTTACTTTAATCTTACAATCCTTTACTTTAATGCTACAGCTCCTTTTTTAATGATTACTCCTTAAATCACTAACATGCTTATTAAACGGTAGTATAATATAACTGACCCTCATCTTACATTATTCTAATAAGATAATTATTATATTGTATTTAATAGTGAACTTCAACCTATCAATAATAACACATTGAAAATATCACATGCTGTTTAAATGATTGCCTTTTTTTCTCTCTACGCGAGTGCACCGGTGCATGATAACTAACTGAAAAAGCAAAATCCTATAACTGAATAATCATAGTACAGTACAGTTCTGTCTAAAAGAGGATTTGCATATGGAAAGAAACATAAAAACACTTCCTTATCAGAGAGCAATGTGCACAAGCAGTCTTTGTAAACATTTGTAAATATTATCACAGAGACATTAATACACATTAATACACATATAAACTCATGCAATAGTCCACAGAAACAAGTGAAGCACCACATGTACCACAGACTATAAATTACAGCAGATCATTAGACACACGTATGATTAACACACACTCACACAGGAAGCACACAAATCTGGTCTTTTTTCATTTTTCATTTGATGAAAAATAAATAAAAAATATATATAATGTATATCAACTGCATATGAACTCAAATGAGCAAGCACATCATGAGAAGGATTTCTTTAGTATTTATAATAACTTATTTATAAATATTTATTTAAATAATTAAAATAAATATTTATTTATAAATAAGTAATTTATAAAAATGCATGAAAGTTAAGCTAAAAGACATTTTACAAAAGGGGGCGGGGCATTTTCATATTTAGCTCCAAAGCTTTGGAATAGCCTTCCAGACAGTGTTCGGGGAGCAGACACGGTTTCTCAGTTCAAATGTAGACTCAAGACGCATCTTTTTAATCTGGCATACACATAACTCATCCCATAATCTCATACTCCAGTACACCTATACCGAATGGCAACTACGCTAATTCTCCCCATCTGTTCTGTATTTCTCTACCCATCCCGAGGCATCGGGAGATTTTGCCAGCTTCAGGAGACAAAGGCCGACCCCGCGAGGTTCCTGAGGCATCCAGAGAAGGACCAGCTCCAGCTGGATTCAGCTTTATGATGGTTGGAGCTACACATGCTGCTCCTGTGCTTCCAGTGATCCAGACCTCATCTGCCCTCTGCACCTACTGACTCGTCCCTATGCTGAACTGGTCTTCGTGTCAATTTAAATAATTTCTGTCATATTGAATTTTCACCTGCACAACACACATGATGTTATATCATTTCTATCTGTTATCACCCAGATGAGGATGGGTTCCCTGTTGAGTCTGGTTCCTCTCAAGGTTTCTTCCTAATGCCATCTCAGGGAGTTTTTCCTTGCCACCGTCGCCGTCACCCTTGGCTTGCTCATCAGAGAAATTTCATTCATTCGTCTCATTATTATCTGCACATTTTTCTCACACATACACACTTCCAATTATTTTCTTTTCTATAATTATTATTATTATTATTATTATTATTTATTATTATTATTTTTTTGTTGTTGTTGTAAATTTTCTTTCATTTTTGTGAAGCTGCTTTGAGACAATGACCATTGTTAAAAGCGCTATATAAATAAAATTGAATTGAATTGAATTTTTAAGAAAACTTCCTTACAACATCCTGTAGCATATTATAATTTAACATTATACTGTACACATTTGTAAATAAATCCAATGTCATTATTTCACACTAATATGTGAATCCCTTTAACGTGTAATTCTTGCAACATTTATTAATAAAAACATGTTTCAGTTCCAACAACATTCACTAAACCTGTTGCCTAAAAACATTCGCTCCTATGAATTATTTATAAGTCACATGACCAACAGGAAGTTACATCAGCTGAACTTTACAGGAATATTAAGTTCTCTCTCATTGGTCTTTGTTTTGTATTACACACACATACAGAATTATGTATGAAAAAAATTATAAACACTGCAGGAAAAGAAAAGTTGTTGCTATGTGTTGCGGGTTAGAGATGCAGGATGTGATAAAGTTTATATGAGTGCTGAAGAAGGGCTTCTGAGGGTGTTAATGAAACAGGAGTGTGTGAGAGCACTTATGACACACACACTGAAGGACCCCCCCCCCCCATTTGAACAGAGCGTGGGGTTATTAATTATGGAACTACAAAGAAACTAAAGTAAATAAAGTAAACAGAGCTCCATCACATCCACGAGACCGAACGTGGCTCTGAAAACTAAGACAAACCCCCAACTCTCTCCCAAATCCCCCCCTCTCTCTCCTAACCCTCTCTTCCAAACCCTCTCTCTCTTTCCCAAACCCCCTCTCTCTCTCCCAAATCCCCCCCTCTCTCCCAAATCCCCCCTCTCTCCCAAACCCCCCCCTCGCTCTCCCAAACCCCCTCTCTCTCTCCCAAATCCCCCCCTCTCTCCCAAACCCCCTCTCTCTCTCCCAAACCCCCCCTCGCTCTCCCAAACCCCCCCTCGCTCTCCCAAACCCCCTCTCTCTCTCCCAAATCCCCCCCTCTCTCCCAAACCCCATCTCTCTCTCCCAAACCCCCCCTCGCTCTCCCAAACCCCCCCTCGCTCTCCCAAACCCCCTCTCTCTCTCCCAACCCCCCCCCCCCTCCCAAACCCCCTCTCTATGGACGTTCCACCATAGTATTGCACATAACTATAAAATTGTATATGCCCCATCATAATATTGCACATAACTACCATGGTGTATTGATGTGTGTGTGTGTTTGTTAGTTTGTGCGTTTGCTTGTGCGTGTGTGGTCAGAGTCTAAGTTGTACAGTCTGACAGCAGTAGATGGTGAAGAGGAACAGAGGAACCGTTCCCTGGGGGGCCCCCGTACTGCAGACCACCCTGTCTGACACACATCCCTGAGTTCTCACGTACTGTGATCGGTTAGTGAGGTAGTCCAGGTTCCATGTTGTAAGGTGATGAGTCACTCCTGTGTACTGCAGCTTGTCCCTCAGGATTGTGGGTAGGATGGTGTTGAAGGCACTGGAGAAATCAAATAAAGATGTGGGGTCTTCAGCACTGGTACCACACATGAGGTTTTCCAGAGCTGTGGAACTCTCCCCAGCTTTAGGCTCAGGTTGAAAAATGTGTGTTCTATCGGTGCTACCTAACGATAATATAATAATATAATATTATTGTCGTAATATTATCATAAATATCATTATGTAACGATATATATATATTGATTACGTTTTTCTTTTCCTGAAGTGTATATACTGTACATTTTTGGGTGATTCTGTATATTTACATACATACAGACATATACTGTATGCAAATTTTGGGAGAATGTTAATTGGTTTTGCAGAATGTTAAATGCATTTGCAGAATGAATTTAATAAGGAGGAAAAGATCAAAGTAAGTAAATAGACAGGGAAAGGGTCAAGTGCTGATCAGTAGACTGATTAAACTAAGATCAGAATTTAATAAACAAAGAAGACAAATAGTAGAACAGAGTGCATAAAAGCAAAAGGACGAGAATACATCCTGTTCCAGTTACCACACACACACACACACACACACACACACTTTAGGCATCGGAAACTAGATACATATTTTTTCTTTTTCTCAGCCTTAATGTGGGAAAAATTTTATCAGAGTTTATCAGAGTTCATGCGCATTTATGTACAGACATTACACATTCCATAATCTCCTGCTCTCTTCCACTCTCTGCAACATATCTTTATCACAACAGAAATGCTTCTGTACATCGTAGACACACTTTATGCATATTTGTTTTTGAGAATTTTGTCACATTTAATTTCTTATAATTTGCTATAAAATATAAAACCTTGATGGATGTGGAATAGTTTACAACTGGACTAATTTGTTTTTAAAATATTATCCTACAAACACAATCATTAGCTGTCAGTCTGCTGCTCAGAAACCCACAGCGTAACAGGATACCTTAATAAAGAAGCCTGTATTTGAGCTTGTTGCAGTTCCCATTTTTAAATACAAGGTACAATATTCTTTTTTTTTTTTTTGTTACATGTGACTTGCAAAACATCAAGTCAAAAGACAGAGCTGTACCTCTACAGAGTTTCCTTAGAGACAAACAAAAACTAAAAGAGGAACAAAAAACTGACTATGACGCGTTCTTACAGTATTTCCACAGGGATTTCGCCAAGGTTTATAATTATTAATAAAACAAAACAACACTAAGTCTGAGATTTGGTTAATGGTGTGTAATGTACTTAAAAGATATGACTCACAAATTGTTCCACCGTTCTTACTTGTACGTTTTAGTAGGGATAGTTTTCCACTAGACTCTCTTTGTTTTGTTTTTTCTCTTGAAAATATCAATGCAGATTATGGAGAGGTTAAAGTCCAGCTTGAAGACCCCTACAAAGTGGGACATTGTGGAAGGAGTCTCCAGTGTCAGCAATGTTCCAAAAAATCCCATGGACTTAACATTTAAGACCAAATTTAACGGATTCTATCTAGCGCCGAGCAAGAGATTTGTAGAAATATAAAATGTACCACATTTGAAGAGGCTTGCAAGCTGTGTCAGAACATACCCCGCAACTTGTACCGCAACTTGTACCCCGCAAGTTGCAACAGGTGCCCAAATTTGTCTCATTTGACATATAATGGTGAAGGTACCCCCACACTGAAACAGGAAGTGCTCACAGTTGCATTCCCTGCTATGGGAACTTCCATAGGAACTTTGAAACTGATCCTAACTGTGGATCCCATTGTCTTGGAGGCCTGGACCTATTACCATCTCAGGGAGTTTTTCCTTGCCACTGTCTTCCTCGGCTTGCTCACCAGGGACTATCTGACCATTTTGATTCATACACACTCGCATTCCATACAACCTTAAATAATTCTTTTGATTGTGTAAAGCTGCTTTGCGACAATGACGATTGTTAAAAGCGCTATACAAATAAAAAATTGAATTGAATATACTGTAACTCTGTGGCACTAAATGAGGGCGCTGCCTTATGATTGTGCATCATCAGGAAAGGCAAGAATTTCAATGGAACACCAGTTAAATTCCACTTTGGTCCTGATGGAACAATGTTCTGTTTCACTGTGTAATGGAAATGCATAGGAATATGAATCAGAACATTTTTACTGAAGATATATACACTATATAATATTACATACAGTATTATGGTTATACATGATAAATATATCAACAGTTTAACAGCAAATTGTGATAAACAAATTTTAAGACATTTCATTCATTCATTCATCTTCTATACCGCTTTATCCTGTATGTAGGGTCGCGGGGACCTGGAGCCTATCCCAGGAGACTCAGGGCACGAGGCAGGGTACACCCTGGACTCCATGCACACAGAGACGGGAATCGAGCTTGGCCGGGAATCGAACCCAGACTAATTAATTTTGCTAAATTATTATTCTTTGACACCCAAGGGGCACTGGTGGCTCAGTGGTAGGTGTTTCGCCTGCCATGCGGAAGGCCTGGGTTTGATTCCCAGGCAGTGCCCAAACCCCAGTGCCGGTCCCATATACAATGGGAGGGTTGCGTCAGGAAGGGCATCCGACGTAAAACCTGTGCCAAGTTGTAGTGCGGACTGGATAGTGGCGAGCCACTTCTAAACATTATTAATTCTTCATTATATCTAGGTCACGTCCCTAAACCTTTCAAGTTGGCAGTTATTAAGCCGCTTCTTAAAATATCAAGGTTGGACGCGAATGAAATAAATTACAGATTGATTTCAAACCTTCCGCTTATATCAAACATATTAGAAAAAGTAGTATCAGCTCAAATATGCACATTCTTGCAGGAAAACAACATCCTTGAAGAATTTCAGTCAGGTTTCAGGCCCCATCATAGTACAGAAACTGCACTTGTTAAGATTGCAAATGACTTGTTTTTAGCTTCGGACCAAGGCTGCATTTCAATACTAGTCTTACTTGATCTTAGTGCTGCATTCGACACTGTAGATCATGATATTCTCATAGACCGCTTACATTAATCACATAGGTATTCAGGGACAGGCATTAAAATGGGTTAGATCACACCTGTCTGATCTGTACCATTTTGTAGATCTGAATGGAGAACCGTCTGGTGTAATGCCAGGGAAATATGGGGTCCCACAAGGGTCAGTTTTAGGACCTCTGCTGTTCTCAATATACATGCTTCCCTTGGGTAACATCATTAGAAGACATGGAATTAGTTTCCATTGTTATGCTGATGATACCCAATTATATATCTCAACCAAACCAGACAAAATATCTAAATTGTCTAGATTAACTGAGTGTGTCCAGGACATAAAAGATTGGATTACCAATAACTTTCTTTTACTAAATTCAGATAAGACAGAGATATTACTTATCGGACCAAAAACAAGCACACAACAGCTTCACAATTCAGCCTGCGCTTAGAAGGATGTATTGTTACTACCAGCTCGACAGTGAAATGGGCGTAATATTAGACAGTAACTTGTCCTTTGAAAATCACATTTCAAATATCACAAAAACAGTCTTTTTCCATCTTAGAAATATTGCCAAACTTAGCAAACATAACTTATCGCATTTGTTATGAATTTGTTGTTGTGTTTATTTTATTTTATTTATTTCATTTTATTGTATTTTGTTGACTTTGCACTAAGCACCAAGCATCCATTTTGACAACCGTATTGTGTGTAATGTCTGTGATGTCATTCTACTGTTACACGTAGTTGCATGTCTATGTCATTGTAAAAAAGTTAAGTTTTTGATACGGGATTGTGGAGACACAAGCTTTTGACCGTAATCCAAGATCTTAGTAAGATACAGCAAATAGGTTGTTGTAAAAGTAAGAAACTGTAATCTACAAGAAGCAGCAAATAACTTCTTGTGGATTTACTCAAGACAACTGTATGAAGTGTTGAATCTTTGATGCTGGAAAAATAAACGAGAGACAAAGAGATCATCGGACTTCAGGTTTTGTGTGAGTGAAAATTCAAACCAAGGATACGCGTCAAAACATGTGTAATAATTTAACCGCAACACTTAGGAGCATCTTAGCAAAATAGTGTTACTTACATACAAGGCCTTAAATGGTTTAGCTCCCACATACCTAACCAGTCTTCTGATACGTTAAAATTCACCACGTTCCTTAAGATCACAAAACTCCGGACTTCTGGTAGTTCCCAGAATTTCTAAATCTACAAAAGGGGGCGGGGGCATTTTCTTATTTAGCTTCAAAGCTTTGGAATAGCCTTCCAGACTGTGTTCGGGGAGCAGACATGGTTTCCCAGTTTAAAAGTAGACTCAAGACGCATCTTTTTAATCTGGCATACACGTAACTCATCCCATAACCTCATACTCCAGTACATCTATCCTGAATGGCAGCTACGCTAATTCTCCCCATCTGTTCTCTATTTTTCTACCCATCCCGAGGCATCGCGAGATTGTGCCAGCTTCAGTAGACAGGTCAGAAAGGTCAGCTGGATTCAGCTTTATGATGGTTGGAGCTACACATGCTGCTCCTGTGCTTCCAGTGATCCAGACCTCATCTGCCCTCTGCACCTACTGACTCGTCCCTATGCTGAACTGGTCTTCATGTCAATTTAAAGAACTTCTGTCATATTGAACTTTCACCTGCACAACACACACGATGTTATATAATTTCTATCTGTCATCACCCAAATGAGGATGAGTTCCCTGTTGAGTCTGGTTCCTCTCAAGGTTTCTTCCTAATGCCATCTCAGGGAGTTTTTCCAAGTTTTTCTTGCCAACGTCACCGTCACCCTTGGCTTGCTCATCAGAGACATTTCATTCATTCATCTCATTATTATCTAGACACATTTTTCTCACACATACACTTCCAAATATTTGTTATTGTTAAAAGCGCTATATAAATAAAATTTAATTGAACTTCCACACTTTAAGTGAAACTTAACAGAGATTTTTGAACAAAAGTCGATGTGTCCTGACAAGTCAATCGAATCGCTTCTGTCTCATACGATAAGTGAAGATCTTTCTGTTCCTGTACTTTGATAGCGAGCTACTGTCATGTACTGAAGTGAAACTAAAAATAGCAGAGGACAAGGCAGTCGATTCTGTAAACTGAAGTTTTTGTACTGTTTATGATCTTTAACAATCTTTGTAATTTAAAACGTTTTATGTGAAACAAAACACAAGACTTTCCCTTGATCTAATTTGTTACCACACATTTCTTTTTGACTCACTACAAAAAAAATCACAATCAAAGAATTTTTTGCTATACAGTGCTGTGAAAAAGTATTTGCCTCCTTTATTTATTTATTGCAGATTTGTCACACTTGAATCATTCAGATCATCAAAATAATTAATTATAAATGTCACTTGGCAAACCCGGGCCTGGTACGGGCGCAGGCAGAACGGTATGAATCCAAGCGCGGTTACTGACTGTATAGAGGTGTGGGGGCGTGGTCGGGGGCGTGAGCAAGGGTCGAAAGCCGTGAGTCCGTCAGCGAAGTGTTCAAAGCAAAAACACTAGACGAGAGCCGTAATCAAAAGGGAAACCGCGAGGTCAAAACCAGGAAGACAATCAGCGAGGCAAAAACGAAACCAAAAGGACGAGAGACGGGAGTCGTAAATCAAAAGGGAGAAGCGTGGGTCGAGACCGGGAGATCAAAAGGGCAGGCGAACAACCCAAATCGCCAAGCAGAAAATCAAAAACAAAGCGAGGTCGTAACGTGAAAGCCAGAGAAAAGAAAACGCAAGAGAATCGAGGTATAACACACACAATAATCCAGCGATCTGAGCAGCGCGCCGCGCATGTTTAAATCGCTGGAGTAATCAGTAATCAGTCAGGGAATGAGAAACAGGTGAGCAGACGGGGCGGAAACGGGGGCGTGGAAAATGCGCAAGATGGGCTAGGGAACAAACATGAGCACGGGAGGAAACGTGACAGCGTGGGAAAAAGACGGCCGACAGACCGTGACTCGTGACACCTACTGAATCAAGAAATAGAATCCAAATGAGAAAATGAAGGACAGTAAAAGATCTCACATCATGCCACAATCTAAAGAAATTCAGTTCGTATTAGTCTGAAAAGGGTTACAAAGCCATTTCTAAGGGGTTTGGAGCTCCAAAAATGGCAACCATGGTTTAACTGATTTAGTTTAACTGATTTTAATGAAAAATGTGAAGGATAGAAAAGAAGGAGAAGCATAAGCAGAGAACCGATACTTGGGGTGCTGTCTGAGGTGGGCAGTGGCGTGGCAGGAGACCTCTTGTACATGATCTAATGTTATTTTCTGCTGAGGCATTTGGAGGGCCACTGAATATACAGTATATCTTACACTGTAAGTAATTTACACTGTTCAAACATACATATGTTACCTACAGTAGGGATTTATTTATTTATTTATTATTATTTTTTTTTTATTTATATAGTCATTGTCTCAAAGCAGCTTCACAAAAATTAAAGAAATTTAACAAAAGAAAAAAAAAAAAAAATATATATATATATATATATATATAAAATAATAAATAAATAAATAAATAAAATTATAATAGAAAATAAATAAATAAAAACAAATAATAATAATAATTATAGAAAAGAAAATAATTGGAAGTGTGGATGTGTGAGAAAAATGTGCAGATAATAATGAGATGAATGAATGAAATTTCTCTGATGAGCAAGCCAAGGGTGACGGCGACGGTGGCAAGGAAAAACTCCCTGAGATGGCATTAGGAAGAAACCTTGAGAGGAACCAGACTCAACAGGGAACCCATCCTCATTTGGGCGATAACAGATAGAAATGATATAACATCTTGTGTGTTGTGCAGGTGAAAATTCAATATGACAGAAATTATTTAAATTGACATGAAGACCAGTTCAGCAAAGGGACGAGTCAGTAGGTGCAGAGGGCAGATGAGGTCTAGATCACTGGAAGCACAGGAGCAGCATGTGTAGCTCCAACCATCATAAAGCTGAATCCAGCTGGAGCTGCTCCTTCTCTGGATGCCTCAGGAACCTCGCAGGGTCGGCCTTTGTCTACTGAAGCTGGCAAAATCTCCCGATGCCTTGGGATGGGTAGAGAAATACAGAACAGATGGGGAGAATTAGCGTAGTTGCCATTCGGTATAGGTGTACTGGAGTATGAGTACTGGGATGAGTTATGTGTATGCCAGATTAAAAAGATGCGTGTTGAGTCTACTTTTGAACTGAGAAACCGTGTCTGCTCCCCGAACACTGTTTGGAAGGCTATTCCAAAGCTTTGGAGCTAAATATGAAAAAGCCCTACCCCCTTTTGTAGATTTTGAAATTCTGGGAACTACCAGAAGTCCGGAGTTTTGTGATCTTAAGGCGCGTGGTGGATTGTAGTGTATCAGAAGACTGGTTAGGTATGTGGGAGCTAAACCATTTAAGGCCTTGTATGTAAGTAATACTATTTTGTAATTTATTCTAAACTGAACAGGTAGCCAGTGCAGGGATGATAATATTGGGGTTATATGATCATATTTTCTGGATCTAGTGAGAACCCTGGCAGCTGCATTTTGGATTAACTGAAGCTTGTTTATTGAGGATGCAGGACAACCACCTAGTAATGCATTACAATAGTCCAGTCTGGAGGTCATGAATGCATGAACTAGTTTTTCTGCATCAGATACGGATAAGATGTTCCTAAGTTTAGCAATATTTCGAAGATGGAAAAAGGCTGTTTTTGTGATATTTGAAATGTGATTTTCAAAAGACAAGTTACTGTCTAATATTACGCCCAGATCTTTTACTGCTGAGCTGGTAGTAACAGTACATCCTTCTAAGCGATTTGATTTATTTCAAAAAGCTTTATGTTGTGAAAAAAAGTCAGATTAGGAAATTAGTTTCTTGTTCCTTAATTTAAAAAAAAAGATATATTTTATTATTTTATTTATCATTCATCTTCTATAGCGCTTTATCCTGTATTAGGGTCGCGGGGACCTGGAGCCTATCCCAGGAGACTCAGGGCACGAGGCAGGGTACACCCTGGACAGCGTGCCAATCCATCGCAGAGCACACACACACACACACACACACAGCTAAAAGAAAAATTATTAGAGATAAGAAACTCGCTCCCTGGTATAACGATCACACGCGCACTTTAAAACAGACTGCTCGGAAATTAGAGCGTAAATGGCGTCAAACTAAATTATTGGTATTTCAAATAGCAGGGAAGAGAGCATCCTGAACTATAGGAAAGCTCTTAGTGTAGCTAGATCAACGTATCTCTCCACTCTTATAGAAGAAAATAAAAATAATCCTAGATTTTTATTTAATACCGTAGCCAAATTAACCAGAAATAAGACCACTACAGAAATCTCCACAACAACACCATGCAATAGTGAGGACTTCATGAACTTTTTTAATAATAAAATTGTAAATATTAGGCATAAAATTGAGACTTTGAAACCAAACAATGTAATTGATACAGATGTTAACCTAGCCATGTCAGATTCAAACCTAGAAGACTTTACTCCTCTTGAAGAGAATGAACTAATTTCACTCATCTCTTCTGCAAATTCATCAACCTGTATATTAGATCCTATACCGACACATTTTCTTAAACAGATAGTACCAGTAATAACAGAAACGCTGTTGAGAATAATTAATTCCTCACTCAGCATTGGTTATGTTCCAAAATCTTTTAAATTAGCAGTTATTAAACCAATAATTAAGAAACCTGACCTCGACCCCTGTCAGCTGTCCAATTACAGGCCAATATCAAACCTCCCCTTTATCTCTAAGATTCTGGAAAAGATAGTAGCGGAGCAGCTATGCTCATATCTACATAGAAATGGCATACATGAACTGTATCAGTCAGGATTTAGGCCTCATCACAGCACAGAAACAGCACTCGTTAAAGTAGTAAATGACCTCCTATTGGCCTCTGATCAGGGTTGTGTAACTATGCTTGTATTACTCGACCTCAGTGCAGCTTTTGACACTATTGATCATGCTATTCTTCTTCACAGATTAGAAAATGTAGTAGGAATTAAGGGTACAGCCCTCTCCTGGCTCAGATCCTATTTGACCGATCGTTATCAGTATGTAGACTTAAATGGTGATTATTCTGCATGTTCTCTAGTGGAGTTTGGCGTTCCGCAGGGTTCAGTTTTAGGCCCACTGCTTTTTTCCCTTTACATGCTTCCTCTGGGCAACATAATCCGTAAGCATGGTATTAGTTTTCATTGTTATGCTGACGACACACAGCTATACGTCTCAACAAAACCTGATGAGAAAAACCATCTTACTAAAGTTGAGCAATGTGTGCAGGACATAAGAAATTGGATGCTAATTAACTTCCTTCTGCTTAATCCGGATAAGACAGAAGTTCTAGTCATAGGACCGCATACAGCTAGAAGTAAAATCTTAGATCACACCGTAACTTTAGATGGCCTTTCTGTTCCGTCAAGTGCAACAGTAAAAGACCTCGGCGTGATTATAGATTCCAGCCTTTCATTTGAAGCTCATGTAGATAATATCACCAGGATAGCATTCTTTCACCTCAGAAATATCGCCAAAATAAGAAATATATTGTCGCTAAACGATGCAGAAAAACTAATTCATGCTTTTATCACTTCTAGGTTGGACTGTTGTAATGCCTTACTGTCTGGTTGTTCAGTTAGGTGCATAAACAAGCTTCAGCTAGTCCAAAATGCAGCAGCGAGAGTCCTCACTAGAACCAGAAGATATGAGCACATCACCCCTATCCTATCTTCACTGCATTGGCTCCCTGTGAAATTTCGCATTGATTTTAAAATACTACTCTTGACATATAAGGCATTAAATGGTCTCGCCCCGCAGTATCTGAGCGAACTGCTAGTGTCTTACGATCCGCCACGCCTACTTCGGTCAAAGGATGCAGGCTGCTTATCAGTACCGCGTATTATGAAAACTACAGCTGGGGGCAGAGCTTTTTATTACAAAGCCCCAAAATTATGGAATAGTCTTCCAAATAGTGTTCGGGACTCAGACACAGTCTCAGTGTTTAAGTCTAGGCTAAAAACCTATTTATTTAGCCAAGCATTTTTATAAATAGATTTGCCATAAGGTAAAGGAGCAGATCTGGGGGACTCATGGACGTAGAGTATTATGGTGAACTGGTATGTTTTAGATGCTGTCTTCCTCAGTCTCATTTGATCACTCAGGTTTGTTGACGGTGAGGTGATTGTTTGCTTTACATCTCAGGGAGCCCTCATGTTTGTGTTTCCTTCTGGCTCTCCCTTTAGTTATGCTGTCATAGTTAGTCCTGCCGGAGTCCCTGCTTGCACTCTACAGTAAATATACATTCACATTAGACATTGTGACTGTGACCATACCTAATTGCAATCTCTCCTCCTCTTCTCTTCCTCCCCCTCTTTCTCTTTCCTCTCTCCCCCTGTCTCCCCCTTTCACTCTTTCTCTCTCTCTCTCTGTCGAGCTACACATGTGGTTCCTGAGCTGCCAGTGATCCAGACTCCCTCTGCCCTCCGGACCTGTCTGGTCCATCCTGGTGCCCGGTTTCTGGTTGGAGGTCTCGTCGCATGGATGCCCCGTGTGTCTCTTTAGGATGTGCCTGGTGTCTGGGGATGATTCTATCTACTTAGAAGATGGTTCTGGCCTCGACTGGTGTTGTCAGCTGTTTCTCTGAGGACTTGACAATTCGATAGTTCAGGACTGGAACTTTCTACAAGTCTATCTGAGTCTCGAATAATTACTGGACTCCATTTTACATCAACTATTATAACATCAATTAACATCAACTATTATAGCTGAACCTAACACTTAACACAGTATAAATGCAGATCATTTCCTGCTATCTGTTTCACCCAGATGAGGATGGGTTCCCTGTCGAGTCTGGTTCCTCTCAAGGTTTCTTCCTATTACCATCTCAGGGAGTTTTTCCTTGCCACTGTCGCCCTCGGGCTTGCTCACCAGGGACTATCTGAACATTTTGATTCATACACATTCACATTCCATACAAACTTAAATAATTCTTTTGATTGTGTAAAGCTGTTTTGAGACAATGTCAATTGTTAAAAGCGCTATACAAATAAAACTGAACTATGGTCAATTTGGGAACGCCAATTAGCCTAATCTGCATGTCTTTGGACTGTGGGAGGAAACCGGAGTACCTGGAGGAAACCCACCAAGCACGGGGAGAACATGCAAACTCCATGCACACAGAGACGGGAATCGAACCTGGCCGGGAATCGAACCCGGACCCTGGAGGTGCAAGGCGACAGTGCTAACCACTACACCACCGTGCCGCCTTTATTTTATTTTATTAATTGGAAATATAAGAATTTGTACATAATTGTATAATTTTGTTTGGCTGCTTAAATAATAAAAAAAGTAAATAAATAAATCAGACATTGCAATGTCAGTTACTCAGTACTTGAGTAGTTTTTCACCAAAAACTTTTACTTGAGTCATATTATTTACTCAATTAGACATAAACATATGTCACTTTAAACAAATTAAAAGCTCATTTGCAGTAGTCTTCATTTGCATATTTTCCCTTTTGCCCCATGTCGGCCGTCTGTCGTGTGTTATCTGTCCCTTTTTGCAGGACAAATAAAGTAATTTGTACGAACTACTGTAAAAGTCTTAGTTTGTGTTATTTAAGTCTTTCTTGTTGTTAAACACTATTTTGTTCTTTTACACTTACATTTTTGTACTTAGTGTTGTTCATAAGGGGCCTGAGAGTAATGTAATTTCAATTCTCTATGTGTATGTACTGTACATGTAGCAGAATCGACAATAAAGTTGACTTTGAATTACATTTTTTTTAAATACTCTTACTTGAGTACACTTATTAGCTACACAGCATTTCATAAAAAGAACATCATACCAACATTCACACACAGTGCTTGCTGGCACATGCATATAACATATATATGACGTACTCAAACCTATGTATACGTTAATAAAGTAATGAACAGAAAGTCATTAAAGGTTGTGGAAGTTCATGTCCTCCAATTTGTTTGGTGATGGTGGCATGCTAACAGGATGAAACTGCATGTTTGAGTTGCAGAGTGGGTTGATCTTACATTAACCAGGTCATGTTCAAAATCATATGAGAGATGGAACAGCAGATAAATGATATCTGTGCTAAATCTCAATATATAGGCGGTGATTGCAAAACAACATGATGATTACAGTCAGTAAAACATAATCTAGGATAACCACATTAAATACCATGAATGGTTCTCAAACTTTAATTTGCACAATAACAGCATAATTCTCATGTGAACTTAAGTCCCACCTTTACTTTATAAAGTCCTAAAGACAAAGCAAAACCAAAAACACACCCGGACTTGGCATCGCTAATTATTTGCTGCATTTCTCATACTTTTGATTAAAAGACTATCTGTATTGTTAGTGTTGTTTGATAGATAGATGTCTTCTTGTACCCAAACTGGACTAAAATTCATTAATAAAAAAATGGTTAATATAAATATGGATACTAGTGTGTGTGTGTGTGTGTGTGTGTGTGTGCGCGCGGGCCCTGAGATGGATTGGTACCCTGTCCAGAGTGTACCCTGCCTTGTGCCCCCAAGCCTCCTGAGATAGGCTCCAGATCCCCACCACCCTGAATACAGGATAAAGCGATATAGAAGATGATAGAAGACGAGTAAATATGGACACCAGTAACCTCATCTGTGATCAGGATATATCAATCACAGAATGGTGCTTTTCCCAAATAAACTGATTTATTTAAGATGCTCAAAGCTTGTGATTGTAAAGCATAGGCTATATTTAAAAAAAGAAAGAAAGAAGAATAAAAACATTTTGTTTATACATCAACTTTAGAACATTTAATGTAGTCTCTATTAATATGACAATAAAACAAACATTAGATGAAGAAATCTGTTTGTTTTCAGGCTTTTATTACTTTATTGTTTTACCAGAAAACATCTGAGAAATAGTTGTGCAGTGATAATAGCGCTATGGTTTTCCACTTCAATATGTTATTAATTATAAAGGTGAATTTTCTGCTCGTCTTGACAAAGCTTGACAAAAGGACAAAGAAATATTGACTGTGTATCCAGGCAGCTAAAGCATTACTCTGTAGTTGGAGGGTTTTAAGGTCTCTGCAAGAAAAGCAGCCAAACAGGAAGTCAGAAGAAGCCAGATAACAAAAATCCACCTTCCCAAGTTCTACACATTGCTACCCACTGGCAAAAGTAGTTCTATATTTATGAAGTAACATCACAAGGTTTTTTTGTGTTATTGTTTTGTAATTACATGACATTATGAAGAACAAAAGCAAAGACGGCAAGCTGCCACTGTTGGGCTCTTGGACACTTTGACACCTAGCACTCATCAGCTTAGATCACCTGTTAGTGTTAATTCAATTCAATTCAATTCAGTTTTATTTGTATAGCGCTTTTAACAATTGACATTGTCTCAAAACAGCTTTACACAATCAAAAGAATTATTTAAGTTTGTATGGAATGTGAATGTGTATGAATCAAAATGGTCAGATAGTCCCTGGTGAGCAAGCCCGAGGGCGACAGTGGCAAGGAAAAACTCCCTGAGACGGTAATAGGAAGAAACCTTGAGAGGAACCAGACTCGACAGGGAACCCATCCTCATCTGGGTGAAACAGATAGCAGGAAATGATCTGCATTTATACAGTGTTAAGTGTTAGGTTCAGCTATAATAGTTGATGTTAATTGATGTTATAATAGTTGATGTAAAATGGAGTCCAGTAGTTATTCGAGACTCAGATAGACTTGTAGAAAGTTCCAGTCCTGAACTATCGAATTGTCAAGTCCTCAGAGAAACAGCTGACAACACCAGTCGAGGCCAGAACCATCTTCTAAGTAGATAGAATCATCCCCAGACACCAGGCACATCCTAAAGAGACACACGGGGCATCCATGCGACGAGACCTCCAACCAGAAACCGGGCACCAGGATGGACCAGACAGGTCCGGAGGGCAGAGGGAGTCTGGATCACTGGCAGCTCAGGAACCACATGTGTAGCTCGACAGAGAGAGAGAGAGAAAGAGTGAAAGGGGGAGACAGGGGGAGAGAGGAAAGAGAAAGAGGGGGAGGAAGAGAAGAGGAGGAGAGATTGCAATTAGGTATGGTCACAGTCACAATGTCTAATGTGAATGTATATTTACTGTAGAGTGCAAGCAGGGACTCCGGCAGGACTAACTATGACAGCATAACTAAAAGGGAGAGCCAGAAGGAAACACAAACATGAGGGGGAACTGAGATGTAAAGCAAACAATCACCTCACCGTCAACAAACCTGAGTGATCAAATGAGACTGAGGAAGACAGCATCTAAACATACCAGTTCACCATAATACTCTACGTCCATGAGTCCCCCAGATCTGCTCCTTTACCTTATGGCAAATCTATTTATAAAAATGCTTGGCTAAATAAATAGGTTTTTAGCCTAGACTTAAACACTGAGACTGTGTCTGAGTCCCGAACACTATTTGGAAGACTATTCCATAATTTTGGGGCTTTGTAAGAAAAAGCTCTGCCCCCAGCTGTAGTTTTCATAATACGCGGTACTGATAAGCAGCCTGCATCCTTTGACCGAAGTAGGCGTGGCGGATCGTAAGACACTAGCAGTTCGCTCAGATACTGCGGCGCGAGACCATTTAATGCCTTATATGTCAAGAGTAGTATTTTAAAATCAATGCGAAATTTCACAGGGAGCCAATGCAGTGAAGATAGGATAGGGGTGATGTGCTCATATCTTCTGGTTCTAGTGAGGACTCTCACTGCTGCATTCTGGACTAGCTGAAGCTTGTTTATGCACCTAACTGAACAACCAGACAGTAAGGCATTACAATAGTCCAACCTAGAAGTGATAAAAGCATGAACTAGTTTTTCTGCATCGTTTAGCGACAATATATTTCTTATTTCGGTGATATTTCTGAGGTGAAAGAATGCTATCCTGGTGATATTATCTACATGAGCTTCAAATGAAATGCTGGAATCTATAATCACGCCGAGGTCTTTTACTGTTGCACTTGACGGAACAGAAAGGCCATCTAAAGTTACGGTGTGATCTAAGATTTTACTTCTAGCTGTATGCGGTCCTATGACTAGAACTTCTGTCTTATCCGGATTAAGCAGAAGGAAGTTAATTAGCATCCAATTTCTTATGTCCTGCACACATTGCTCAACTTTAGTAAGATGGTTTTTCTCATCAGGTTTTGTTGAGACGTATAGCTGTGTGTCGTCAGCATAACAATGAAAACTAATACCATGCTTACGGATTATGTTGCCCAGAGGAAGCATGTAAAGGGAAAAAAGCAGTGGGCCTAAAACTGAACCCTGCGGAATGCCAAACTCCACTAGAGAACATGCAGAATAATCACCATTTAAGTCTACATACTGATAACGATCGGTCAAATAGGATCTGAGCCAGGAGAGGGCTGTACCCTTAATTCCTACTACATTTTCTAATCTGTGAAGAAGAATAGCATGATCAATAGTGTCAAAAGCTGCACTGAGGTCGAGTAATACAAGCATAGTTACACAACCCTGATCAGAGGCCAATAGGAGGTCATTTACTACTTTAACGAGTGCTGTTTCTGTGCTGTGATGAGGCCTAAATCCTGACTGATACAGTTCATGTATGCCATTTCTATGTAGATATGAGCATAGCTGCTCCGCTACTATCTTTTCCAGAATCTTAGAGATAAAGGGGAGGTTTGATATTGGCCTGTAATTGGACAGCTGACAGGGGTCGAGGTCAGGTTTCTTAATTATTGGTTTAATAACTGCTACTTTAAAAGATTTTGGAACATAACCAATGCTGAGTGAGGAATTAATTATTCTCAACAGCGGTTCTGTTATTTCTGGTACTATCTGTTTAAGAAAATGTGTCGGTATAGGATCTAATATACAGGTTGATGAATTTGCAGAAGAGATGAGTGAAATTAGTTCATTCTCTTCAAGAGGAGTAAAGTATTCTAGGTTTGAATCTGACATGGCTAGGTTAACATCTGTATCAATTACATTGTTTGGTTTCAAAGTCTCAATTTTATGCCTAATATTTACAATTTTATTATTAAAAAAGTTCATGAAGTCCTCACTATTGCATGATGTTGTTGTGGAGATTTCTGTAGTGGTCTTATTTCTGGTTAATTTGGCTACGGTATTAAATAAAAATCTAGGATTATTTTTATTTTCTTCTATAAGAGTGGAGAGATACGTTGATCTAGCTACACTAAGAGCTTTTCTATAGTTCAGGATGCGCTCTTTCCATGCTATTTGAAATACCAATAATTTAGTTTGACGCCATTTACGCTCTAATTTCCGAGCAGTCTGTTTTAAAGTGCGCGTGTGATCGTTATACCAGGGAGCGAGTTTCTTATCTCTAATAATTTTTCTTTTAGCTGGAGCTACATTATCTAAGGTACAACGAAGTGTCGACTCTAAATAGTCAGTCGCCTGATCAAGTTCTGTGGGGTCAGACGGTGGCCTAATCGAAGTTGGTAACTCTGGGAGATTACTGATAAAACTCTGTGTGGTAGTTGATGTGAATGTACGTTTAATACGGTAGCGCGGTGCTGTGCGTACATTATCACTGTGACACACTTGAATGGAGACAAGATAGTGATCTGAGATCATTTCAGACAGTGGAATTGTGAATACATTTCTTATAATTAATCCGAAGAATATTACTAAATCTAAAGTGTGACCTGCTTTATGAGTGGGTCCTACTACACACTGATTTACGCCTCCAGCAATTAACACTTTGTCTACAGAAACGACCAGCTCTGAGATGAAATCCGCAAATTCAGTAAGAAATTCTGAATACGGCCCTGGAGGTCTGTAAATTATAATTAGTGGAATCGACTGAGCTGATTTAATATACTTAAATAGACTTATGTTACTATAGAGAATTTCAAATGAGTTAAATTTGTGTCCGTGTTTTTGTACGATAGACAGATTATCATTATGAATAACTGCGACGCCTCCTCCTCTACCAGTTAACCGAGGCTGGTGTATGTAGCTGTGTCCAGGAGGACTAGCTTCATTTAGAGCTACATACTCGTCCTGTTTAACCCATGTTTCAGTTAAACAGAGTATATCAAACGCCTGATCTGTGATAATTTCATTAACAATAACTGCTTTTGATGTGAGAGATCTAATATTTAACAATCCTAGCTTCAGATCAGAGGTGCCGGCTGCGCATTCAGTATGATCTGAGTTTGTGGTCTTTATGTTAATTAGATTATTGAAACAGACTTTCTGGGTCTTTCTACATTTTTGCTTAGATCGGGGAACAGACACAGTCTCAATATGGTGAACCCTGAGTGACGACTCTATGCAGCTAGCAGACGGTTGGTTTAGCCTGTCTGTCTGCTCCCTGGCCTGGGCTCTGGATTGTCACCGATTAACTAGACCTCTACTGAGACTATGAGCTATACTACAGGAAATGAGAGCAGCACCTTCCCGAGTGGGATGGACACCGTCCCGCCCTAACAGGCCAGCTTTGCCCTCAAAGGTCATGTTAATGTCATTTATCTTCAAAAGCTGGTGTTTGCTCCTTTGTTCCTTTTACTTCATGTCTATGTGTTTATGGTGATTCACCACTAGAGGTCACTAGAAACCAATATATAGTGCTCACAAATGATTACAAAATTAAAAAAGTGCAGTGCTGTTAACAGAACGGAAACATCCTCAATCACCAACCGAGAAAAAGTTCAAAATTCGATGACCAGCTGGAAAATTCATTAACGCTTACAGTTTTTGGGGATTCTCAAGGGCCAGAAGTATTGGAACACTATCAGGTAAAAAGATTCAACAATCATCAGTGCTCGTTACAGAGAGCCGCTTATTGAATAACTGAATCCTAAACCTCAGATGGCCCGAAAACACAGGGGACCGCTGTCCGATTTCACATGACGATGCAGGTCATTTGCAGGTAGGTTCTGATTAAATCAGCAGTCTGGGTTAAATAGAAATCAGCCCTGCTTCTTCATACCATTCTGAGTATTTTTCTTATGACTATTGTTCATGCTGTTGCTTTTATTCAGGTCCACATAATAGCCTGATGTGGATGATAAAAACCACATGAAACCCTAAACTGAAGTCCTTATACCTTATAAAATAAAAACACGTGTGCTGTACTTTACTGTGTACTAACCTATCAGTGTTTTTTTTTTTTAATTATAATTATTATTATTATTTATCAGTGCTATTATTTGCTACTGAATATTAAAAATAATAAAAAACTGTATTTGGTTTGCCTTTTTATTTTTTATTTATTTTTGTGCTGTTCCACTTTGTGACGCCGTGTACTTAGAGAAGTGCTGCGACAGAGGTTTCGGGATTTTTTTTACGCCCGTGTTCACACTCGCCCTGCTATGACTGCTGAGGAACGTCTTCTTTAATTGAGAAGTTTGAAACAGATTGTGCAAAACATGCATGCTAAAAATATAGTGTAGGGTCCTCATCATCTGTCTCTAGAAACTCAGATGCAGATGTAGAGAAACACCAAGACCTGACTGTACAGCTTGGCAACATGCCTGGGTTGAGCTGTGAAGGAAAGAAGAATGTTTTCGTTTTTCTGTACGAATGTCAAATTTGCCCACTTGTTTTTAGGAAAGAGATTGGTCCAAGGTCCTACAGTATATCCAACCAACAAATATACACTCATAGACTATCTTCCTTCCTGCCACGTTAGTTTACATGATATAATGTTAAGTTTAAATAGTGGAGACGAGTCTCACATGTTCAATAGTTGGACTGCAGATTCTCAGACATCATTGTGATCGTCAGTTTCTAAGCATGAAAAAATTACTCTGTCCATTCCTACAAAGCAACTTCTCATATATTAACATATGGAAATGCTTTAAAATATCTTGGCAAAAAACTGAATATTTGAGATTCCACAGCAAGTGTGTGAAGAGTCAACTGGCTCCAGAAACTAGAAAATAGTTTAGATTCAAGATGTAAAAGTTTCTCATCATATGCACAGTAAAACAGGCAACGACATCCTAGGGTTAGGCTAACCCTAACCCTAACCATCAATACTGTCGAGTGAAATGCTAGGGGTGATGTGGACATGTGAGTGTGATACACTTATGAAATTAAATAAGTTAAGAATAGATTTAAAGTTAAGGATCTTCCTCATCATGGCAGTTTGGCAGGGCTGGGAATTACAATCTTCTGATCAGGATCCCAGAGTGTTAATCACTTTCCTATGCATGTTTTTTCCCCCTTTTTTGGAAGATATATTTCTCTACAGGCGCTTTTTCAATTCTCGGTAAGAATATGAAACGGTCTGGCAAAGAGCAAATTACCCCTGGCATGGCCTGAGCCGCCTGGCACTCAGCTCTGAGCCACAGGCCAGAGAGTTGTTCCTCAGCTGAGTATGCTGTGATTTTTTTTTTTTTCAAGAGCAATAATGACTTCTTGGCACTCGACTGTGCCCTCACTTGACCACTCTTATTAGTGCGAGATCCTATCTGTCTGGAGGCTCTGTGGGAACAAAAAGCAATAGGTGTACATAAGCAGTCAAAGCTTTTGCACGTGATGTCAGAGGATGTTTTTGTTGTAGGGATGTGGAAAGTATGGCTGGCATTTCCACACTCAGTGAGGCTTACAGAAGAAGGCATGAAAAATGTCACTGTTTTTGCATGCTTCGAAGCCATAAATCCAGTTACTGACACTTTAATGGGGAAATGGAATTAATGAGATAACTAGAAAAGCAACATGTGCTCTCTGTTGAGTCTTAAGCCTTAAACCTGTGCTTAAATATTCTCCTGAGATCCACACTATGATGATGAAACATACGTTTTTTCACTATTTAAGTACTCTGCAGTTGAAACACAACGAGTGTCTAAAGAAGAAATGGTTTGAGGACGAAAGTAAGAGGAAGAGCTGAACAAAATATCCTTTTTTGTACACATGTTTATAAAAGGTCTGTAATTGAGGAATCTGGGGAAAATCTGATGTCGTCATATGAGTATCACTAGAATATACAGCTGCTCTCTCACACACTGAGGCCTGGAATGTGTCGCATGTCATGGAATTAAACCTCCATAGATGTGATAATCTGGTGATTCAGTACTGTACATTCAGGTCATCAGCTGACTTCATTTTATTGCCCCATAACATTGCTGAGTCTAGACCTGATCACCTGATCAACCCCAGATCATGACACTGTCTCCAGAGGACTTGTACAGTGGACACTATACATGATGGAGCATCGCTTCATGTCCTTCCCTTCTTACACTGACACGCCCATCACTCTGCATAGGATCAATCTGGACGCATCAGGTCACATGACCTTTTTCCATCACTCCAAAGTCCAGTCCTCACAGTATGTTTTCTCAACAGCAATAATACACTTACTGTTTTTTAATCTGTTATTTGTGTGCTGCAATGGATTGGCACCCTGTCCAGGATGTACCTCATGTCATGCCGTAAGACTCCTAAGGCTCCGCCCCCTGTGACCCTTAATACAGGATAAAGTGGTATAGATGATTCAATCCAATTTTATTTGTATAGCGCTTTTAGCAATTGACATTGCCTCAAAGCAGCTTTACACAATCAAAAGAATTATTTAAGTTTGTATGGAATGTGAATGTGTATGAATCAAAATGGTCAGATAGTCCCTGGTAAGCAAGCCCGAGGGCGACAGTGGCAAGGAAAAACTCCCTGAGATGGTGATAGGAAGAAACCTTGAGAGGATCCAGACTCAACAGGGAACCCATCCTCATTTGGGTGAAAAATGATCTGCATGAAATGATCTGCATTTATACTGTGTGTTAGGTGGCAGGCAGGTCAGCTATAACAGTTGATGATAGTTGATGTTAATATGGAGCCCATGTAGTTATTGGAGACTCAGGTAGACTTGTAGGAAATTCCAGTCCTGAACTATCGGACTGTCAAGTCCCCAGAGAAACAGTTGCCAACATCAGTCGAGGCCAGAACTGTCTTCTAAGTAGAGAGAATCATCCCCAGGCACCAGACGCATACCAAAGAGACACACAGGGCATCCATGTGACGAAATCTCCAAGCAGAAGCCGGGCACCAGACACACGGGGCATCCATGTAACGAAATCTCCAAGCAGAAGCTGGGCACCAGGATGGGTCAGACAGGTCCGGAGAGCAGAGGGAGTCTGGATCACTGGCAGCTCAGGAACGACATGTGTAGCGCGACAGAGAGAGAGAAAGAGTGAAAGGGGGAGACAGGGGGAAAGAGGGAAGAGAAAGAGGGGGAGGAAGAGATGAAGGGGAGAGATGGCAATTAGGTATGGTCACAGTCATACGATGTATAATGTGAATGTATATTAACTGTAGAGTGCAAGCAGGGACTCCGGCAGGACTAACTATGACAGCATAACTAAAAGGGAGAGCCAGAAGGAAACACAAACATGAGGGGGAACTGAGATGTAAAGCAAACAATCACCTCACCGTCAACAAACCTGAGTAATCAAATGAGAGTGAGGAAGACAGCATCTAAACATACCAGTTCACCATAATACTCTACGTCCATGAGTCCCCCAGATCTGCTCCTTTACCTTATGGCAAATCTATTTATAAAAATGCTTGGCTAAATAAATAGGTTTTGAGCCTAGACTTAAACACTGAGACTGTGTCTGAGTCCCGAACACTATTTGGAAGACTATTCCATTTAAAGCTCTGCCCCCAGCTGTAGTTTTCATAATACGCGGTACTGACAAGCAGCCTGCATCCTTTGATCGAAGTAGGCATGGCGGATCGTAAGACACTAGCAGTTCGCTCAGATACTGCGGGGCGAGACCATTTAATGCTTTATATGTCAAGAGTAGTATTTTAAAATCAATGTGAAATTTCAAAGGGAGCCAATGTAGTGAAGATAGGATAAGGGTGATGTGCTCATATCTTCTGGTTCTAGTGAGGACTCTCGCTGCTGCATTCTGGACCAGCTGAAGCTTGTTTATGCACCTAACAGAACAACCAGACAGTAAGGCATTACAATAGTCCAACCTAGAAGTGATAAAAGCATGAACTAGTTTTTCTGCATTGTTTAGCGACAATATATTTATCTTGGCAATATTTCAGAGGTGAAAGAATGCTATCCTGGTGATATTATCTACATGAGCTTCAAATGAAAGGCTGGAATCTATAATCATGCCGAGGTCTTTTACTGTTGCACTTGATGGAACAGAAAGGCCATCTAAAGTTACGGTGTGATCTAAGATTTTACTTCTAGCTGTATGCGGTCCTATGACTAGAACTTCTGTCTTATCCGGATTAAGCAGAAGGAAGTTAATTAGCATCCAATTTCTTATGTCCTGCACACATTGCTCAACTTTAGTAAGATGGTTTTTCTCATCAGGTTTTGTTGAGACGTATAGCTGTGTGTCGTCAGCATAACAATGAAAACTAATACCATGCTTACGGATTATGTTGCCCAGAGGAAGCATGTAAAGGGGAAAAAAGCAGTGGGCCTAAAACTGAACCCTGCGGAACGCCAAACTCCACTAGAGAACATGCAGAATAATCACCATTTAAGTCTACATACTGATAACGATCGGTCAAATAGGATCTGAGCCAGGAGAGGGCTGTACCCTTAATTCCTACTACATTTTCTAATCTGTGAAGAAGAATAGCATGATCAATAGTGTCACTGAGGTCGAGTAATACAAGCATAGTTACACAACCCTGATCAGAGGCCAATAGGAGGTCATTTACTACTTTAACGAGTGCTGTTTCTGTGCTGTGATGAGGCCTAAATCCTGACTGATACAGTTCATGTATGCCATTTCTATGTAGATATGAGCATAGCTGCTCCACTACTATCTTTTCCAGAATCTTAGAGATAAAGGGGAGGTTTGATATTGGCCTGTAATTGGACAGCTGACAGGGGTCGAGGTCAGGTTTCTTAATTATTGGTTTGATAACTGCTAATTTAAAAGATTTTGGAACATAACCAATGCTGAGTGAGGAATTAATTATTCTCACCAGCGGTTCTGTTATTACTGGTACTATCTGTTTAAGAAAATGTGTCGGTATAGGATCTAATATACAGGTTGATGAATTTGCAGAAGAGATGAGTGAAATTAGTTCATTCTCTTCAAGAGCAGTAAAGTATTCTAGGTTTGAATCTGACATGGCTAGGTTAACATCTGTATCAATTACATTGTTCGGTTTCAAAGCCTCGATTTTATGCCTGATATTTACAATTTTATTTTTAAAAATGTTCATGAAGTCCTCACTATTGCATGATGTTGTTGTGGAGATTTCTGTAGTGGTCTTATTTCTGGTTAATTTGGCTACGGTATTAAATAAAAATCTAGGATTATTTTAATTTTCTTCTATAAGAGTGGAGAGATACGTTGATCTAGTATTAGAATTATTTTATATATAAAGGAGTTGATTCTACTCTCTTGTTCTCTTCCTCATAGATTTGATATTAACGTGCTAAATCTTTCCTGCTGCTATCTTCCTGTCTCCTCTTGCATCTGTTCTTAAAGGTGTGAACGCTCCCACGCTCACCTTCCCATACTCTCTTTATGTCTCTCTCTCTCCCCCTCTCTCTCTATCTCCCTCTGTCTCCTTCCCCCTCTCCCCCTAACTCGAGCCAACATCTTGTGATCTGTCTCTGCACGGACACCTCTATCTTCCTCTCCTTTGATTCTTCAGGATCTCACCAGGACAGTTACAATGGTTCATGCTCTTTGTAGTAACATGTGTCTATAGCCCAGGCGTTTGGTCAAATATATATAAACCCCATCTTTTGCTGTTAATAAACAGAAACCTTTCTGACAGACAACATTTACATTTACATTTAGGCATTTGGCAGACGCTCTTATCCAGAGCGACTTACATTTTTATCTCATTATACATCTGAGCAGTTGAGGGTTAAGGGCCTTGCTCAAGGGCCCAACAGTGGCAACTTGGTGGTTGTGGGGTTTGAACCTGGGATCTTCCGAACCATAGTCCAATGCCTTAACCACTGAGCTACCCCTGGCCCCAACGTGTGTGTGTGTGTGTGTGTGTGTGTTTGACTGAATCTCTCCTGGCGCCAGAAAAGCTTACCGAAGCACAGCGGACAGACCGAGCAACTCGCCTCTTCTACTACAAAACTTTAGAAAAACTTTACATCTAGCTACACTAAGAGCTTTCCTATAGTTCAGGATGCTCTCTTTCCATGCTATTTGAAATACTAACAATTTAGTTTGACGCCATTTACGCTCTAATTTCCGAGCAGTCTGTTTTAAAGTGCGCGTGTGATCGTTATACCAGGGAGCGAGTTTCTTATCTCTAATAATTTTTCTTTTAGCTGGAGCTACATTATCTAAGGTACAACGAAGTGTCGACTCTAAATATTCAGTCGCCTGATCGAGTTCTGTGGGGTCAGACGGTGACCTAATTGAAGTTGGTAACTCTGGGAGATTACTGATAAAACTCTGTGTGGTAGTTGATGTGAATGTACGTTTAATACGGTAGCGCGGTGCTGTGCGTACATTATCACTGTGACACACTTGAATGGAGACAAGATAGTGATCTGAGATAATTTCAGACAGTGGAATTGTGAATACATTTCTTATAATTAATCCGAAGAATATTACTAAATCTAAAGTGTGACCTGCTTTATGAGTGGGTCCTACTACACACTGATTTACGCCTACGGAGTCCAGTATGGACATAAATGCTGTTCTCAGAGGGTCTTCTGGATTCTCAAAATGAATGTTAAAATCTCCAGCAATTAACACTTCTGTCTACAGAAACGACCAGGTCTGAGATGAAATCTGCAAATTCACTAAGAAATTCAGAATACGGCCCTGGAGGTCTGTAAATTATAATTAGTGGAATCGACTGAGCTGATTTAATATACTTAAATACATTTATGTTACTATAGAGAATTTCAAATGAGTTAAATTTGTGTCCGTGTTTTTGTACGATAGACAGATTATCATTATGAATAACTGCGACGTCTCCTCCTCTACCAGTTAACCGAGGCTGGTGTATGTAGCTGTATCCAGGAGGACTAGCTTCATTTAGAGCTACATACTCGTCCTGTTTAACCCATGTTTCAGTTAAACAGAGTATATTAAACGCCTGATCTGTGATAATTTCATTAACAATAACTGCTTTTGATGTGAGAGATCTAATATTTAACAATCCTAGCTTCAGATCAGAGGTGCCGGCTGCACATTCAGTATGATCGGAGTTTGTGGACTTTATGATAATTAGATTATTGAAACAGACTTTCTGAGTCTTTCTACATTTTTGCTTAGATCGGGGAACAGACACAGTCTCAATAAGGTGAACCCTGAGTGACGACTCTATGCAGCTAGCAGACGGTTGGTTTAACCTGTCTGTCTGCTCCCTGGCCTGGGCTCTGGATTGTCACCGATTAACTAGACCTCTACTGAGACTATGAGCTATACTGCAGGAAATGAGAGCAGCACCTTCCCGGGTGGGATGGACACCGTCCCGCCCTAACAGGCCAGCTTTGCCCTCAAAGATCTTCCAATTATCTATGAAGCCCACATTATTTTTGGAGCACCACCTGGACATCCAGCGGTTCAGCGACCATAACCTGCTGTAAGCTATGTCGCCACGTCTCATTGGGATGGGACCAGAGCATACTACTTCATCGGACATCGCCTTCGCTAATTTAAACACCTCTGTAAAGTTACTCTTACTAACCTCTGACTGACGAAGGCGTATATCGTTAGGTCCAGCATGTACCACTATCTTAGAGAACCTGTGCTGTCATAGAGCCCTAAGATTACCTGCTATGTCCGGTGCTCTGGCTCCCGGGATACACCTAACCACTGCCGCCCCTAGGTCTAGCTAATGTCATGTGTCTCAGTATAGAGTCTCCTATAACCAGAGCTCTTTCAGGTTTCTCAGCGGGTGCAGCACTGAGGAGAGCAAACCTGTTGGACACGTGAAGCGCAGAGGAGGTGTGCTCCGGTGGGCTAGCCTTAGCGTTAGCTTTGGCTGAATGAGTATGCCGCCGAGTCGTCACCCACTCGCCCCGCTGTGAGGGCTCTAATGCCGGAGTCGGGGGCTGTTTATCTCCGCCTGTGGCACCCAGACTGTCCGCTACAGGAATAACGCTGCTCTCACACTCTCTAAAGTCTGGATGCGCTCCTCTAACGCTGATATCTTCTCCGTCAGAGTGCTCACTAACACACACCTATCACAACTAAAATGATCACTAATGACGGAGGAAGAATGTCTAAACATCCTGCACTCTACACACTGAACAAGCTGAACGGCAGACATTATAACGTACCTCTGTGTCGGAGTTTTAGTTTTTTGGAGATGAATTCCGTTTGTTGTTCTTAGATGAAGAAACTCGCGCTTTCTCCAAAAATTGCAGAAAAAAAGGCGAAGCCGAATAGTATGGAGATGTAAAAGCTAGTTGCTATTAGTATTGTTATTGTATAAAGCGATGTAATTTAAACGCTGATACAAATGCGAAACTTTCGCGGCAACGATACGAAAACAGGAAGCTACGTAATAAGCTAATAAATAAATTGTCACCTTGCTTATATAAAAATCCTGAAGCAAAACAGCAGTTTATTTTAAAGTGTACTTTAAATGAAGGATGTAAAAGTTCAGTTCAGATAAAAATTACAAAATGAAACACTTCCATTGACAAACAATGACACCTGTGTGTTCTCACATGCCTGCAGGTGGAATTTAGAGTATTTAAGTGTCATGGAGTAGACTGGAAAAGCTAGGACTTATTCTAACCAAAGCAGAACTAAACTTCCTAAACTACCCCGTGACATTGTTATTAGATTGTGAAGAATAGGAGAAAGACTAGGCTATGAAACTGATCGTTGAAGGAATTATCTGTAAATTGACTCTGTATCTATTTGCTGAAAATCAGAAGCAGTCTTAATGCATTCCCAAAGGCCAGACAGTGAGCTACAAAGAGAGCTATTCATTCAAAATAAATCCACTTGATGAATCACTGGGAAAAAAAAGAGAAAGGAACGAATATATATATATATATCATCACCCTCATACAGAACAGCTGTGCGATAGATGGGGTGCAAACTTTTGCCAGTTTTGTCGGGAAGAAAATACCTCAGTCATTTCTACACTTAAGTCAACAGATAAACAGTAAACAATGAAATTACCAAGAAAAAAAAGCAATAAGGGCAGAATTTGGGACAGTGGATATTACATGGATCAAATGAATTTTCCTAGGAGATTCTTCTTACCTGTCTCTCTCTCTGTGTCTCAAGGCTTCATATTAAGAGCAGAATTCCTTTTGGTTTGAGTATTTTCTGCTCTCACGTCCCCTTAAATTGGGATTTTTTGCCCCCGGATTCTCTACTATGAATTTCAATCCAGCTCAATTCATGAAAGGTCATTTTCATATCCGTGTACACTCTGCTGCGAGAGGAATCCAGCATTAAACCATGGAGTCAGGACTACAGAGTGTTAGGGGACATGAACATTAAAAAATGTCTACATATTGTACTGTAGTGATGAATCAAGCTGGAATTATAAAGACTGACAGAACAGTTACGTACGTAGTAACACAAGGCAATAACACAAAGAACTGCATTATACATAAACAAATAAAATAATTAAATCCTGCAGTCTTTATCTCTGGTGAAGTTACTCCTTAATACTGTATGTAGTATGATTAGGCTGCTTGTTTGCTGCTCGTTTATCTTAGAGGTTTTGAATTTTCCAATTCACTAGTTGTGCTGTGACGGTAATTTCGCTGAAACTAATCCTTTTGTTGCCAATTCTATAGTAACAACTTGGAAATTGTGAGGAAATATGTCCACCAGGTCACTGAGCTCACTGCCCTTGTTGAGGTTTGAACATTAACTGAAGTGTGTGAGCTGTTTAAACGATTCTTTGCACTACAGTACAATGCTGCCACAGGATGAATAGGTATTCCTATTAAAATGGCCTGTGAGTGTATACAAGTAGTAAAAATACATTTAAATTCAAACCAAAAACAGCATTTTACAATAATAATTGCTGTTTATTCTACATATTCAGTGTGCATACTGTGTGTGGTACGTGCTCAAGCCATGCTGAAGAGAAACGTCCATATAAAGAAAAAGAAAACAACATCCAGCTGGATCAGAGACACAAGCTCTTTCTGATCTGACTCGTGTATGTATTTCTGTCTTTGATCACATGACCCTTTTATCTGGAGCTCAACAGAGCTGTTGGAGATTATCCTGCATTCAATAAAAGTCTATTTTCCTTTTAGTCAAAACATTTAAAGTGCACTATAATGAGCAGGATACATGTGGCTGGACGGTTTCCTACATTCCTTTCATACTTTCTGCAGAGTAAAATACTCAAATATTACAGGTTGTGTGAGAAAATATTGTATAAAACAGACTTAAATTCCAGACCGGATCTTGATGAGACAGAGAAACATGAAAATACAAAAAAATTAAATTAAATAACAGGACAACAAACTACATTACCTTGTTGTCTCAAGTTGTCTCACGTCTTTCATGTACAGTGGAGGACAAAAGTTACCAAAAAGACACCATATGCCAAATATTATAGTTCTCCCTGTGCACAGAACAGGTGATGTGACTAATTAGTTAATGAGTTGTGCTAATTAACTAAAAGAAATAGTTAAAAACTGCCTATGTGACGATGGAGCTTCTGGAGGCGTGGCCTGGGTCATCTCCATTCCTAAACACCTGTTGTTGTTGGTCTTTCGGCTGCTCCCGACAAGGGGTCGCCACAGCGGAATATCTAGTCCGCACAACAACTTGGCACAAGTTTTACGCCGGATGCCCTTCCTGATGCAACCCTCCCATTTTATCCGGCTTGGGACCGGCACCGCATCCAGTGGCTGGGGTTTGGGCACTGGCTAGGGTCCGTTCCTAAACACTATAGAGAACTAAATCCTAGGACCATGGTGAAGAAGGCAGGAGCGGTCACAAAATGAGTAGATCAGACGTCTGTCTGACGCCATATCCAGACAGATCCATATTGTCACGGTTTTTACAGCTGCATGTGTGTCGGCGTGGTCGTGGCATAGATGCAGGAGGCGAGCTGGCGGTTCAATAAAGTCTTTTATTGAAGTAAAACATACAAAACAAGATATAAGCTCTTTCTGAGAGCACCTAATAGTCTTTACTCTATTAGTAAACTTAAATAAACACCTACACAACATAACTTTAACTATAACAAATGTAAGACACTAGTAGAACTTAAAACAGGCTATTTATACTCATCTAAATTACCTTCCTCGGTTCAGGTGAACGTCTACATCACCTGACCGAGGTGCAGCCTGGGAACTGAAGTTTTTTACTAAAACAGAACAAAAGACAAACTACAAACATAAACCATGGGGCGCTTTGGCGCCCTCTAGGGGTAAACCCTTACAGTACCCCCCCTTCATTACCGGAGGTCCAGGACTCCATTTTTCAACCTTTTGCCCCCTTTTCACGAGGCTTGGTGGCTGCAGAGAGGCTCGGCGGCTGCAGAGCTGGAGAGAGGCTCGGCGGCAGCAGAGCTGGAGAGAGGCTCGGCGGCAGCAGAGCTGGAACTGGGCTTGGGGGCAGCAGAGCTGGAACGGCTCTAAGCCATGGCAGCGCCGGCACGATGTCCTCGAAGCCGGGAGGCAGCAGAAGGACAATGCTCTTCAGCCTCAGAGCGGCAGTGAGGTTCGGCGGCGGCAGCGCTGGGGAGGAGCTCGGCAGCGGAAGAGGGAATGCTCGTCGCCGTTTAACAGCGGCGCATAGTCCCCCGCGTCGATCACCGGAGGCGGCGGAAGAGGGAATGCGTCGTTCTCGCTGCTCAGCGCCGGCGTGTAGTACTCCGCTTCGAGCACAGGAGGCGGCGGAATAGGGAACGCGTCATATTCACTGCACAGCCCCTGCGTGTCTACCTCCGCGACGAGTTCAGGCAGTGGCGGGGGGAGGAGCGCATCGTATACCTCTAAATGGCGTGCGCCGGATGGCGAGCCTGCAGCCTTCCCAGCTTTGCCGCGCCATTCTCTCTCTATGTGTCACGCTGTCCTTCAGAAAGTTCGCCGGCTCGGCGAGCCTGCAGTCTTCCCAGTACTGCCAAACCTCTCTCTCGCCGTGCTCCTCGCTGTCCTCCAGCAGTTCCGCCAGCTCGTTGGAGATGGTGATTTCTCCCTCTGATTCTGTTTATAATTATGGCTTTCCAGCTAGTACTAGTAGTCCTACAACAGTGACCCCATTTACCATTGCAAAGAAGGCTATGCATGTCCTGTGCAGGGCAATAAGTCTGGAAAGGGGTCGTATTTTGCCAGAAAAGGCAAATATGGTGAAATTTCTGCAAAGGAATTGCTAACATATGAAGCTTACATATTCATATACACTTTAAACTTTTAATATATTGTTAAATTTTAAGCATAAAATTTTTTGTTCAATAAAAATGTATTCTTGAGTCATCCACCATAATTTTGTGGCTTTTGTAAAATATTGGTTCAGGCACCGTTTTAGCACCGGTACCATTTTAAAAGTATCGATTTGGCACCAGTATCGAAAAAAAACCAAACGATACCCAACCCTAGTAGAGAGCGATACTGTATGTTTAATTTTCAGGTTTCCAGAACAGGAGATTCTTTAGAACGGAGAACTTCCCGGTTTCACAAGAACATGACAAGCTGTACTTTGTGTAGTCATGATTAAATAAAAACTTGTATTTGGTTAAAGTAAAAATAATGATCTTTCAGTGCTTTGTGTCAGGAGACACACATACTGTACACACATACACACACCATTATTAATTATTTTACTACAACAGCTTGATGTGTTTTATTCCCTACACAAGACATTTCTATCTGTTTCTCAGCGTTACAGAAACAGATTCACAAGGTCTGAAAAAAGTCTATTTACAGTAAAACATTCATATGGACTTTTTTACATTTGGTGTAACACTTAAATCAAAGGAAGTCTCCAGTTGTTTTGTTAATCTACACTTTATCCACCAGATGAATGGTGTATCTGAGATCTATGGACTCCCTTGTTAAAGCCTTTTTACAAAATGATATATTATGTAGTTTTGTCCAACTTTCCAACACCAGGGTCAATTTTGACTTCATGAAGTCCACATTGAATAAGGTGTAAACTGGCAACATCTAACTGGTGACACTAACAACATTCTCCCCTTTAAAACCATTGCTCCATCACCAAAGAAACCAAATCACAACACAACCAGAAACTGTGGATTACTGCGGCGGTGCGTGCACTTCTGAGGACCCGAGCGGGGGACAAGGTGGCTCTATGAACAGCAAGAGCCAAACTGTCCCAGGCCATTAAAGATGCAAAGTGCACACATGCCCAGAGAATCCACTACAACTTCAAGGACAGCGGTGACAAATGGCGCTTGTGGCAGGGCATACAAGTCATCACCAACTACAGGACATCATCACCTGCCTGTGACAGTGACGGCTTACTTCCAGATGCGCTGAACAGCTTCTACGCACTGTAACTATGATTGGGATGCTGAGCCTGTTGGGGCCGAACACCTCCCTTTGTAACTGGATCCTGGACTTTCTGGCCGAAAGACCCCAGTCAATGCAGATCGAGAACTGCATCTCCAGCACCACCACACTGAGCACTGGGGCCCCCCAGGGCTGTGTGCTCAGTCCCCTGCTGTTCACACTACTGACGTCTCAGGTTACTCTGTCGTAACCCTGTTCCCTGAAAAACGCATGAAAACGCTATGGGAACATCTCTTTGTGTTACCGGTTGTGAAGCATGTGTGTATCAAACACGCAAAATTTTGGCTTATATAACCTTGGTCAGGTGACATCTGATGAAGTGCACCTGCGGGTTATAAATAGGAGTGAACCGGACACATCCTCAGGTCAATTTTGTTTGAAAGGACGTCCAGACATGCAAGCAGTGCGACATTGGAGCGCAGCATCTCGTTCCCGCTTTTTCAGGGAACAGGGTTACAGCAAAGTAACCCGAGACGTTCCTTTTCAAAAGCTACACTCGATGCTGCGTGAAAACGTTATGGGAACGAGAATACCAAGGCCGCCGCACTGCAAGTTTCTGGGCCTCCAGGGTTGTGTTGCGTGCGTGCACAATAGCCAAGGACGTCTCAGACCTAGCTCTGGGAGGCTGACTCAAGGACCCGTGAGCCTGGAGTAGCATGAACATCCAAACTATAAAATCTGACAAATGTGTATGGAGAGGACAAACGGAGAGGAAGATAGTTCGGGTGAGGATGCAGAGTAGCTTTGACTAGCCCAACGGCAAAGTCTAGGCAGGATGGGGAGACTGACAAAGCCTGCAGGTCTCCAATTCTCTTCAAAGAAGTAACCATAAGAAAAACCATCTTAAGGGTCAGAGGACCTTCGGACACAATTGCTAAGAAGGGACTAGTAGGCAGCTCAACTGTTTAGCTCCACGAATAAACGGGCAACTAAAGGGTGCTTTCCCACGGAAACCCCATCAGTCAGAACACGACAAGCCGAAATAGTGGCTACATACATTCTGAGGGTATTAGGGCATAAGCCCAAGGACAACCTTTCTTGCAGAAACTCCAGCACTGAACCAATTCGGCAGTGGACTGGGTCTATATGTTTTGCCATGCACCAACATTTAAATACACTCCATTTGAGGGCATAAGTTCTTCTAGTGGAGGGAGCCCTAGCACTTAGAATAGTTCCAGTTACGCTGGCTGGAAGACCAGCATCTCTTAATTGGCCCCCTTCAGGGGCCAGACGTGAAGGTTTCATAGCTCGGGCTGGGGATGAAATATTGCCTCCTGCACCTGAGACAGAAGATTCCTCCGAGACGCAAATCTCTTCCAGATTGACTGATTAATTCGGTGTGGAGTTTCCATTCCTCATGTGTCACAGCCTGTCTGGACAGCATGTCGGCTCCCACATTCATATGCCCCAGAATGTAAATCGCCCTGAGGGACAGGGACTTGTCCTGTGCCCAAAGCAGAACCTGGTGCACTAGCTTGTTCAAGCGGTGCGAGCATTGTCCGCCCTGGCGATTATGTACGAGAGTACTGTAGTGTTGTCCACCCGCGCTAGGACATGGTAGCCTCTAAGCTCCTGGAGGAAGTGCTCGAAGTGATTTGAAGCAATTGATGTGTCAAAGTCAGAAACCGGGGTCTGAACCACATAGAAAGGGTACAAAGCCCCTGGCACGTAACCCTTATTTGCCTCCGGGGATTGGCCCTTGAGTGAAATCCCCTGGCTTTTAGCCACAATTGAAACGATCTCATGTGCATAAGGCAGCTGCCATGAGACCTAAAGATCTCTGAAAGTGATGAACAGTCACTGGCCTAGCTTGATTTCCTTCAGGGTGTTGAAAATGGATTTGACACGCGCAGGAGACAGCTGTGCCCGCATTGTGATCGAATCCCATGTGACACCCAAATATGTTGTGTTGTGAGCAGGAAAGAGAACGATTCTTTAGGATTGAGACTCAACGCCACAAAAAAGCGTTCTCTTTCCTGCTCACAACACAACATATTTGGGTCCATGGAGTCGTAAGGAGCCAGGACTCCATCCATGCATTTTGTATATGTGAGGGTGAGCTAGGCCAAATGGAAGGACCCGATACTGATAAGCTTCGGTAAGTGGGGGGTGTTAGATGTTCGGCATCCTGAAACCTGGCAGGAAGTCACCGAACACCTAACATCTCGTTCGCCTCCTGGCGGTGCCAGGGAGAAAACTTTATTCTCAGAAGGAATTTTACGCGCCCCTCCCGCGTTTTTTTGGTGCCACCCCCACGGTCCTGGGCGCATGAGCCTCAGGACTTCTTCTTTGAGAAGATGACGGTGTGCAGGACGGCCTCTTTCAGGCGGATTGCGAAGAACGGCGAGCCCCACCCCAGTCTCTATGAGGGGGTGACCGGCTCCGCTTCGCGCCTCGTGAGAGCCAGACCTGGTCAGGACTGGGAGGCCGAAAGTCGCAAAGGCCTGTTCATATAGTTTCGTCTCCCGAAACCTAGTAGCGACGGAATTAACAGCATCGCCAAACAGGCCAGAAGGTGAGATGGGGGCATCAAGGAGGAACGCACGATCCTTATACTTGATGCCCGTGAGGTTTAGTCACAGATGTCTCTCCGTGGACACCATGGCAGCACGGGCCGTCTGCTTGGTTGCATGGAGAGACATATCTGTGGCTCGATGTAGCTACAAACGCCTTATCACCTTAGCCCCGCCAGTGCCCAAGTCTTGCAGCAGGTCAGCCTGGTAAACCTGCAAAACCACCATGGTGTGCAGTGCAGCACCAACCTGACCTGCTGCCTGAAAGCTTTTCCCCACCAGGGAAGATGTCAGTCTACACGGCTTGGTGGGGAGTGTGGGCTTTTTCAAGGAGGAGGATGTCCCAGGAGAGAGATAGCCCGCAAGCGTCTCTTCTATCTGGGGCATCATGATATACAGTGGTGGAAAGAGTAATAAAATTTTGTACTCAAGTAAAAGTACTGTTACTTCAGTGAACCTTTACTGAAGTACAAGTAAAGTTACCTTTATAAAAATCTACTCAACTAAAAGTAAAAAGTAGCTCATTAAATTTACTCAGAGTAAAAGTTACCAAGTAAAATTTTTTTTAACAATGGGGGTGGGATGGGGGATGGAACACCCTTGCATAATAAATCTGTTCCCTTTGTTGTGCTTGAAATCAAAGTGTTCGCTTAAATATGACCAGGGGTTTGCTTCATAATAATTTGTTGGCATTTCATTTTCAGCTGTGTCTGCATCACTGGCATCTGTTTTGTCCGTCTCCATTGCTCTTGTGAATTTAGCGTGTTTGTTCTTCCTGTCCATCAATCAATCAGTCCAGTGGTTTCCGGGTTGCAATTTTTTCCTTCCCCATTGTATTATTTTTTTATATTTTTAATTTTCATTCATTTATTTTTTACTCAGTAGCGAATGTTTTAAAATGTACAATACTTTAAACAAAACATACTTAAGTAAAAGTAAAATTACAGATTTTAAAAACAACTTTAAAAAGTAGAAGTACACAAAAAATCTACTCAATTACAGTAATACGAGTAAATGCAATTCATTACTTTCCACCTCTGATCATATACAACATCCTTGAAGAATTTCAGTCAGGTTTCAGGCCCCATCATAGCACAGAAACTGCACTAGTTAAGATTACAAATGACTTGTTTTTAGCTTCAGACCAAGGCTGCATCTCATTGCTAGTCCTGCTCGATCTTAGTGCTGCATTCGACACTATAGATCATAATATTCTCATAGATCGCTTACAAAATTATATAGGCATTCAGGGACAGGCACTAAAATGGTTTAGATCTTACCTGTCTGATCGCTACCATTTTGTAGATCTAGATGGAGAACCGTCTGGTATAATGCCAGTGAAATATGGGGTCCCACAAGGGTCAGTTTTAGGACCTCTGTTGTTCTCAATATACATGCTTCCCTTGGGTAACATCATTAGAAGACATGGGATTAGTTTCCATTGTTATGCTGATGATACCCAATTATATATCTCAACTAAACCAGACGAAATACCTAAGTTGTCTAGATTAACTGAGTGTGTCCAGGACATAAAAGATTGGATGACCAATAACTTTCTTTTACTAAATTCAGATAAGACAGAGATATTACTTATTGGCCCAAAAACCAGCACACAACAGCTTTCACAATTCAGCTTGCGCTTAGAAGGATGTACTGTTATTACCAGCTCAGCAGTAAAAGATCTGGGAGTAATATTAGACAGTAACTTGTCTTTTGAAAATCACATTTCAAATATCACAAAAACAGCCTTTTTCCATCTTCGAAATATTGCTAAACTTAGGAACATCTTATCCGTATCTGATGCAGAAAAACTAGTTCATGCATTCATGACCTCCAGACTGGACTATTGTAATGCATTACTAGGTGGTTGTCCTGCATCCTCAATAAACAAGCTTCAGTTAATCCAAAATGCAGCTGCCAGGGTTCTCACTAGGTCCAGAAAATATGATCATATAACCCCAATATTATCATCCCTGCACTGGCTACCTGTTCAGTTTAGAATAAATTACAAAATAGTATTACTTACATACAAGGCCTTAAATGGTTTAGCTCCCACATACCTAACCAGTCTTCTGATACGCTACAATCCACCACGCGCCTTAAGATCACAAAACTCCGGACTTCTGGTAGTTCCCAGAATTTCAAAATCTACAAAAGGGGGTAGGGCTTTTTCATATTTAGCTCCAAAGCTTTGGAATAGCCTTCCAGACAGTGTTCGGGGAGCAGACACGGTTTCTCAGTTCAAAAGTAGACTCAAGACGCATCTTTTTAATCTGGCATACACATAACTCATCCCAGTACTCATACTCCAGTACACCTATACCGAATGGCAACTACGCTAATTCTCCCCATCTGTTCTGTATTTCTCTACCCATCCCGAGGCATCGGGAGATTTTGCCAGCTTCAGTAGACAAAGGCCGACCCTGCGAGGTTCCTGAGGCATCCAGAGAAGGAGCAGCTCCAGCTGGATTCAGCTTTATGATGGTTGGAGCTACACATGCTGCTCCTGTGCTTCCAGTGATCTAGACCTCATCTGCCCTCTGCACCTACTGACTCGTCCCTTTGCTGAACTGGTCTTCATGTCAATTTAAATAATTTCTGTCATATTGAATTTTCACCTGCACAACACACAAGATGTTATATCATTTCTATCTGTTATCGCCCAAATGAGGATGGGTTCCCTGTTGAGTCTGGTTCCTCTCAAGGTTTCTTCCTAATGCCATCTCAGGGAGTTTTTCCTTGCCACCGTCGCCGTCACCCTTGGCTTGCTCATCAGAGAAATTTCATTCATTCATCTCATTATTATCTGCACATTTTTCTCACACATCCACACTTCCAATTATTTTCTTTTCTATAATTATTATTATTATTTGTTTTTATTTATTTATTTTCTATTATAATTTTATTTATTTATTTATTACTTTATATATAATTATTCTATATATATATATATATATATATATATATAAAATGGGTTTTTTTTTTTTTTTTTTTGTTAAATTTCTTAAATTTTTGTGAAGCTGCTTTGAGACAATGACCATTGTTAAAAGCGCTATATAAATAAAATTGAATTGAATTGAATATACAGTAACTCTGCGCCTTTGCATCATCGATATTCGAATAAATCGAAGTTGATGGCACGAAAACATGGGATGAATAATACTTATTCCATGAAAGAGTTAACTCGTCATAGAGGTCACCAAAGAAGGGGAAAGAGAGCATCATTGAGGCCTCTCCCACGGCCCCCCGACAGAAACCTGCTGTCTAATTTAGAGCGCTTGGGAGAATCCCACTTCAGTGTCCAGCAGATATGCAATCGCTCGACTGCATGCATTACTTACCTGCAGTAACTCCTCCATATCCTCCATATCCAGTCTCTCCTGCCCATTCACAAGAAGCGCTGAGGCGCACTTGAGCAGTGGACAGAAAACCTTCCTGATCTGGCGAGAGCGTGGGAGAAAGAAGGAATTCCGTCTCATGCGCGTCTGCCGGATCTGCACGTGAACCCCAGGAATGCGCTGCGGCTCGCGGTTTCTCTTTAAAGAAGGTGAGCCGCGTGAAGCACGCAAAACAAAAGATGTGGAGATCGCCCTCCGAAAGAGATCTATCACGCGGAGGCATGCATCTCCTATAAAACTCCACCATATCAGTGAGTTAACACTTTTAAACTCGTGTGCACACACACACGCAAACACAATACAGTCCTGAAGACAAAAAGATCTGAGGATGTTTCCGGTTCACTCCTATTTATAACCTGCAGGGGCACTTCATCAGATGACGTCACCTGACCGAGGTTATATAAGTAAAAATTTGGCGTGTTTAAGACACACATGCTTCACAACCGGTAACACAAAGAGATGTTCCCATAGCGTTTTCATGCAGCATCGAGTGTAGCTTTTTGAAAGGGAATCATGATTGTGTAGCAACGCACAGCTCCAATCATATCAAGTTTGCTGATGACACGACCGTGGTGAGTCTCATCAACAAGAATGACGAGTCAGCATACAGAGAGGAAGTGCAGAGGACTGGTGTAAGGACAACAACCTGTCTCTGAACGTTGATACGACAAAAGAGATGGTTTTGACTTCATGAGGACACGGATCGATCGCTCTCCGCTTAACATCGACGGCTCCTCTGTGGAGAATGTCAAGAGCACAAAATTCCTGGATGTCCATCTGGGGGAGAACCTCATTTGGTCCCTCAACACCAGCTCTCTGCACAAGAAAGTCCAACAACGTCTTCTCTTCCTGAGAAGGCTGAGGACGGCCCAGCTTTCACCACCAATCCTCACCACCTTCTATAGAGGGACAACCGAGAGCATCTTGAACAGTTGCATCACTGTCTGGTTTGGGAATTGTGCCATATCGACATTGTGGTTGATCGGACACACCCCTCTCACTCACTCTTCACCCTTCTGCCATCTGGAAAAAGGTACCGAAGCATTGGGGCACTCACATACAGACTATGTTTTTCCCCACAAGCCATCCGTCTCCTCAACACAAAGGGACTGGACTGATAAACACACACACATACACAAAAACACTCAGATGATTTAAATAACATCAGGACTGAACTGATAAACACACACATGCATAAACACTCTGATCTACAACCATCTCACAATTTGTTCATACCGATCGACCCGATCTTCTTTTTGCACTATATTTATCTTCTTGCTAGTTTTTGCACAAAGTATTTTAAAATCATTGCTACTACTCAGTAATGTCAAATGTTTATTGTTTCTCCTCCTACTACCTCAACTCATACCTCATTACTACTAAAGTACTGAAACGTGTTATGTTGTTGTGTCACTCTGTAGCTCTTAGTTTGCACATTTGCACGTGCACTTTGTTGTCTGTTGTCTATTGTTGTCTCTTTTTTGTATAGAAGTAGTTTTAGGTTAACTTCAAAATAAAAAATGTAAACCTGTCATATCTGAGCTACTGTATAAGAATTAGCTGACAATTAGGTCTCTTAGTTAGCTAGCTGGTTCCGGTACAGTTGTGTTGTTAATTTACATTGTTGCATGTACTGTATAGCATGTAGCACCTTGGTCCTGGAGGAACGTTGTTTCGTTTCACTATGGTTGGAATGACAATAAAAGCCAACTTAACTTGACTTGACGATAAGCATCACTAAAATACTAACAGATCTAACAACTGACAAAAAGGAAATGAGTTGAAATCTTTGGTGACCACATTTATGGACTGAGGTTTAAAATGGCTGGAGATTAAAAATATTTCACTTCAATGTCTTTATTTGGTTAGATGTATATGAATGGTCTTGGAGGTTAAAAGCAAAAAAAAAACATTTGTATGTCAAATGTGTTCTTTTTATTATTATTGAGAGGCATACAATACAGTGCAAACAATCTTTGGCAGAAATATAATCCCAAATTTCAGGAAATCATTCTGAGCCCTGGGTTCAGTTTGTTCAGTCTTGCAGGGCAGTGCATTGCATTGCAAATGGGCAGTTCAGGGCAGAGGTCAGAGTCGGGGTCGAAGGTGTTGTATGAGTACTGACATCTAGTCTGGAGCATGGGGACACCGATAGCACCAAGGACGAACAGCAAACTCTCTTCACCAAGTTACAGGGAGGCAGAATAAAAAAAGTAAGTAAATATACAATAACAAACACAAAATTAATATTAAAATGAGCCTGTTCATTAACTACTCACCAAACATTCCAAATCCTATTACCTGCTAAATATACCACAAGATATACTCTGTGAGTGTGAACTGTTCATGTGCCTGTTGGTAAATTTGGGATTCTCGTTCCTTCCGCAGGATTATTCCCGTTCCACATGAAACACTGCCTCACTTCTATTCCATATGGCTTTAATTTGAGCAAAACGCAGGTTAGAATGTCACTTTCTCTAACATGACATCAATCTCGTTCACGTGCCTTCTCCTACATCCAGAGACAAACATTCAGCAGAACGCTCAGACCATCCACATGATAACCGAAGACAGGGAAATAAACAAAGACAGGAAGTTATACCTGGAAACAGACAGAGCGTTGATCTACACGTCAACCAGGTCTCTACACTCTAACAACCCACTACAGGTACAAATAAAATAAACAAAACAAAGGGCTTAAAATCACAAAAACTACAGTGAAATGGAGCGGACCATCCTTCTATTGGCTTAAAGAATGATGCAACAGCACCATGAAACTAAACCTTCTAGCAAATGACAACTGTATCAATGAAATGATGCTCACGCGAACACCAACTCTGTGCCACACCCTAACGAGGTGGTATCCTTCTGCAACAATGACCTGAGCCCGTTCAAACAGAGAAGGGACTCGCTGGAGGCGATCACGCTTGAGAAACGGCTGGGAATACTGCACTGGCGAGCAACACGTCTACAAACAAAACTAACACTGTGAGATCCTGATGTTCCCCTTGTAGTTTACCTCAGCTACTGCACTTTAGCCCTGTGAAATGTCTAGAATCAGGGAAAGACAAGCAAATATGAAAAGCACCAGATGTTAAACCAGTCGCTACTGGATGCAAACATTTGGCGATCAGTAGACTTTCTTCAATTACAAATATATTTTTCAATATATTCACATTATCTTCATATACAAGCGTTTGATACAAAGGTAGATGCATGGGTAAAGTTATATACTCAATAAATGATAAGAAATAAGAAAGCACCATACAATTTTAGTAAAAGCTGGAGTAACTCTAGTATTTTTTCCTATAAAATGTCTTTTGCATAATTAAAAAACCAGGAACACCATTGGAAGGCACATATTTGAATGTGCATAGCATTTGCATACCGTGTAAAAACAAAAAGTACAAAGCAATACCATTAAGGTTTCATACGCTATTATGTACTAATGTTGGAGAAGTAGCACCATTTGGAATTTCTAACCTGAGAACGCTTTTTAGAGACAACGTGGCTGAAATCTGATTGTTTCAAGCTCGATCTGCGATATAACCGCTTCTCATCAGTGTACGTGATGCGGCAGGAAGGGTCAGACCAACACACCCTGCGGTCTCTAAAAGCCTCTGGTTCCTTTGGTCAGGACTGATGGAGGAAGAGGGGGAAAAAGCATCCTCCAGGAATTCAAATGTTCATCCATTGATTCATCTGTTACTTTTAAAGTGTATAAAGGAGCAACATGACAGCTGATGCCTGTGGGGATAAAACATACAAACAACCAAATAAAAACACTGAGGCGCATATAATGCGGCAGGCCGCATCGGTTAAGTCTCTTCTTCGAAGGCTTTGGTGTTCCTGAGGTTATACGTAATGTTCTTCAGTCTGCTTCTCCTTCGATGGTGCCTCAAGGCATACAGGACAGCACACACCTTTCAGTGTCTCAGGCTTCGGACATGTTGGTGGGGGACACTTCTCCACAAAACACGTCACTTGGCCGTCCTAATACACACAGGACAGATCAGAGATCAGAGCAGAGGAAGAGAGGAGAAGTGAGAGGAGGAGAAGAAGAAAATCACAAACAAAATCATAGTCACAAAGCTCTAGTGAGAGAGAGAGAGAGAGAGAGAGAGAGAGAGGGAGAGACTTTTTGACTTTTTACAATCCTTTATTTTACAAATTTTGTTATATAAAATGGAATAAAGATCGAGTTTATAAATATAAATATAATAAATATAACCTTTTTTTTTTTTAGACATTATAGTTATTCTTTAAAACATATATAGTTATTGAGCTTTCTTTAGTTTAAGTTTGCGGCAAAGATAATTTTGTCATCTTCTACAAAGCACAGGGTCTCCTCACAACACCATATTGTTTTTAACATATTTATGTCCTTCATATTCTTGTAAAGATTAAAATCAATTAACATTCTTGATTTTATAAGCCTGAAGAAGATCTGTTGGACGTCGCAGTCTATACTTTGTGCCAGCTTATTTTTTCTGCTTATGTATAATGTACATTTCGTTATACCTTAGATAGCTCCAGTTAAAAGAAAAATGATTAGAAATAAGAAACTCGCTCCCTTGTATAACAATCACATGCGCACTTTAAAACAGACCACTCAGAAATTAGAGCGTAAATGGCTTCAAACTAAATTGTTGGTATTTCAAATAGCATGGAAAGAGAGCATCCTGAACTATAGGAAAGCTCTTAGTGTAGCTAGATCAACGTATCTCTCCACTCTTATAGAAGAAAATAAAAATAATCCTAGATTTTTATTTAATACCGTAGCCAAATTAACCAGAAATAAGACCACTACAGAAATCACCACAACAACATCGTGCAATAGTGAGGACTTCATGAACTTTTTAAATAACAAAATTATAAATATTAGGTATAAAATTGAGGCTTTGAAACCGAACAATGTAATTGATGCAGATCTTAAACTAACCATGTCGATTGGAACTTCCATATAGTTCACTCCCCTTGTTATAGTTATACTTCACTCCCCTTGAAGAGAATGAACTAACACCTGGGTTGCTAACACTATGCTTGTGTTACTCGACATCATTGCAGTTTTTGACACCACTGATCATAGTATTCTCCTTTACAGATTTGAAAACATAGTAGGAATTAAGGGAACAGCCCTCTTCTGGCTCAGATCCTATTTGATCAATCGCTATCAGTATGTACATTTAAATGGTTATTATTCTGCATGTTCTCTAGAGGAGTTTGGTATTCCACAGACTTTGGTTTTAGGGCCACTGTTTTTTTCCTTTGTGCAACATAATGCGTAAGCAAGGTATTAATTTTCATTGTCATGCTGATGACACAAAGTTATACGTGTCAGCAAAACCAGATGAGAAAAAACAGCTTGCTAAATTTGAGCAATGCATAAAGGATATATGAGACTGGATGCTAATTAATTTCCTCCTGTTTAATCTTGATAAGACAGAAGTTCTCGTCATAGGACCGCATGCAGCTAGAAGCAAGATTTTAGATCACACTGTAACTTTCTGTTCCATCATGTGCAACAGTGAAAGATTTCGGTGTGATTATAGATTCTAGTCTTTCATTTGAAACTTATGTAGACAATATCACCAGGATAGCATTCTTTCACCTCAGTAATATTGCAAAGTTAAGGAATATATTGTCACTAAACAATGCAGCAAACCAATTCATGCTTTTATCACCTCTAGGTTGGACTATTGTCTGGTTGTTCAACTAGGTGCATAAACAAGCTTCAGTTAGTTGAGAATGCAGCAGCGAGAGTCCTCACTAGAACCAGAAGATATGAGCACATCACCCCTATCCTATCTTCACTACATTGGCTCCCTGTGAAATTCCGCATTGATTTTATAATACTACTTTTGACATATAAAGCATGAAATGGTCTCGCCCCGCAGTATCTGAGTGAACTGCTAGTGTCTTACGATCCACCACGCCTACTTCGATCAAAGGACGCAAAACTACAGCTGGGGCAGAGCTTTTCCTTACAAAGCCCCAAAATTATGGAATAGTCTTCCAAATAGTGTTCGGGACTCAGACACAGTCTCAGTGTTTAAGTCTAGGCTCAAAACCTATTTATTTAGCCAAGCATTTTTATAAATAGATTTGCCATAAGGTAAAGGAGCAGATCTGGGGGACTCATGGACGTAGAGTATTATGGTGAACTGGTATGTTTAGATGCTGTCTTCCTCACTCTCATTGATCACTCGGGTTTGTTGACCGTCAGGTGATTGGTTGCTTTACATCTCAGTTCCCCCTCATATCTCTGTTTCCTCATGGCTTTCCCTTTTAGTTGTTGACCATTTTGATTCATACACATTCACATTCCATACAAATTTATTGTTAAAAGCACTACACAAGTAAAATTTAATTGAATATATTGCCATTTTGGCTTGACCAATGGTAAAATTAATTAGCTGACATTTTAATCTGTTTCTCAGGACATATTTAAATCCAAGAATAAAAAGCTGATGAGTAAAATCCGCATGCAGTGGTAAAAAAATGCGCTTTAAAAGGTTAAACAAGGACGACAGTTTCTCTCTGTAAACAAAAGGGGCATTCATGTGTCACTTCTGGATTTAAAATAGAGATAAAAGAGTTCACAGAGACATTAGAGGTTAGCAGACTTTTTGTTAATGGTGGTTTATACAGTGCCCTCCACTCTGGTTTAATATCAATATTAAGACCCAGTTCAGTGCGCCATGGGGTGTCTACCATCCCATTCAGTTTTTTCTTTCTTTCTCTTGTTTAGGCCCTTCACGCAAGCTTTGTACAGAACCTTACCAGACACTGTCTCAAAGTTAATCTCTTCCTCACCCTTGTGCTCAGACAGGGGCCGCCGTATCCGTCTAGGTCTGGAGTTATAATAAGCTGTGGAAAGGGTTCTTCTTCTGTAGAACTGCTTCCGTTTCTTGTGTATTCCATCAGTTGAACTCGTTCCTCCGATGTTAGAGTGGTTCTCCAGTGATGCAGGAGTTGGTTGGCGACCTGTTGAGACCGTAGTCCTCTGCTCGAGACAGGTCTGTTCCAGTGATGTTTACCAGCTGCCGGAGTGTCACAATCCCTGACCAGAGACCAGAGTCTTGGTTGTGGTGGGGTGGTTTCACTAGAGATGTCTAGATTCTCTCCACAGACTAGGGGCTCCTCCAGCAGTCAGTGTAATGTTCAGTTTCCTTTGTTTATTTATTTATTATTAATTTCAAAACTTTAAGAAACTGATAATCCAGTAGTTTCTAGTGCTTTGGGGTCCATTAAAAACAGAGTTCTGTCTAGTCCGAGTCCTCCCACCGTGCGTAGAAGTGTGAAGGCTGCCGCTCTCCATCCTTCATCACTAGCTCTGGTAAGGAGTCTCTGGATGAACTGCAGTTGAAGAAGCCTTTGTTTTATCCAGTGCAGTTTGTCCCAGAAGAAGTCTACCAGTAGGGCTTATATGCTCACTAGCAGGTTTGGTGGTGGGTTTGTGCCACAGGAACGATAAGATATGAAAGCTATTTTGGGGAAATGGTTAAAAAATGTTTGGTCACCATTAGAAAGGAATCTCAGTTGACATGTGGGGGTGAAGGGCTTGGCTGGTGGACAGGCAGCGTTAGAGCCACTCGGGACATGAAGAGTAATGAGAGAAAGAGTGTGTTTACCAGAGAGAAACACGATACCCAATCCCGAGAATTTTGAGAACTATTAAAAACAATTTTTAATATTATCTGAGCTGTTGAAGAACAAACTCTTGATAGCTGTCGCAGCACAAACTAATCAGTTAAATGATAAACAGTTTAATGTTATGCACATTAAATTGTGTAAGAGGGTTGGCACAGAATGTGCAGTTATGGAAATATAATCCACTTGGAGATGGTAGCATGTTACTGGCAGTATTCCTGATCCTGTTCATTATCCCTTTTCCTATTACAGCATGCCCTGTCACGCTTCATTCCTGATGTAATTCCTGTATTTGAGCACACCATGTGCAGTGGGTTACATTTCATATTCTGTTTGTCATATTAGACATCAGGACTTGAAGTTGCATGTAAACAGGGAAACATAAGACACATTAAAAAAAAAGAAAATTGAATGAGAACGTTATATTAAATCCTCAGTCTTAATATAAATGGAGGAAACTCTGATCCACAGGACTGTTTGAATTCACAGACAGAGAGTACGTACTCTGCACTCGCATGTGGTGCAGGAATCTTTCTTCCAAGCGTCTCTGTTCCCCCGCTGTTTCCCTTCCTCATCAGTGCAGTCAGTCTTACTCAGACGGGCTTCTAGTCTCTTTATCTGCAGGATAGAAAATACCAGAGTGTACAAGTCATGGTCTTTTCGCATCTCCGAATAAATCAGTGCTGCTCACTTTAAAAACTGGGAAAATGACGCGTGTTAGTTTTTCATCTTAAAGCAGCAAAACCATCTGTAACTTAAATGACAGAAAAACATAGACAACACACATCTCGATGTCCTTTAGAATAAGGCTTAAACTAAGATTCGTGTTTCTGAAGTTCAAGGCTGTGATGTAAGTTACACAATCCACTCTTTCTCTTGCTGATGCTTTAATTAAAGCCATGTGTTTGAAATGTGGATTCGCCCACAGCACTGAAACTCAGCTTCAAATCTCCCAATGCACAGAGCTATCTGATCCTGATCCTGTTTCAGTTCGAACTCCTCATCTCGTCGACTCTCTAGAGCACGGGCGCAGGCCTGGAGAGCTGGAGTCCTGAGAAGTTTGGTCATTTTCCCGCTCTACTAAACCTGCTAATTGTCAGGTTTTTTTTTCCGGGAATTAAGTTGGCACCGTGCTGATATAATGCAGAATCTGTTAGGAATATTTTTTTTAGGAATGTTCTTTCATAAATCCAGTGTTGTTCAGTGAGTCAGATACGTTCAAACTCTGCGTTATTGTATTTAGGGTTTCACAAGAAGAACGTTTATTCAGATCATTAATATCTTACAGAAAATGATAAGGTAAAGTATAATATAATTTTAAGACTTTGGTGTTTGAAAAAAAAACAAACAAAAAAAACTACTGTATAGTTGTAATGTGACGGTTGCATCATTAAGGGGTATAAAGGTTTGTTTACAGAACAACTGTCCAAGAACACTATGTGGACTATCTGTCTGTTTAAAAACTCTTACCTGCTTCCGTAAACTAGTGATAGTCTTCTGCATGTCCACTACAAAGTCCTGGAAGTCGTTTACTGGAGGTTCAGTGTTTGACTTGGAGGAAAGCGTCTCATTTCTAACGATTCTCTCATCAATATGGCTAAAAGCGAAGGATAAAATATAAAACATGGAATAATAAATTTAGTTTAAACTATATTAGATATGGTTAATATCGGCTAGATTTCAGAATGTTTAAGCTGATTGGAATGTATAGTTTATAACATTTCTTAAAGTTTAGTCACAGTAAAAGGTAAATTTCTTAAGGTAAATTTAGGCATGAGACTGACCTGTGATCATCCTGCAGCTTTCCAGACGGATTCTCCTCTGCGTAGCTCTGATCCACTGACCTGCGACCTCTGAAGTGGTAGGACAGGGCGTTGAACTGACCTTTGGTGCGACAGTCTGTGGATTTCATAAGAGTTGCACTTTTATGAAAAAACAAACAAACATCAATGCTGCTTTTACGCAGCAATAAAACAAAGTGTGATGGTGTCAAACTGACTGTGAAACATAAGGGAAAATCATTAGTGAGGGTTTAGCCAGCGCACAATACTAATTTATATCTATTTTAATATTCACTTTCCAAATTATGTGTAATTAAACTTCATTAAATCTGATCTGATCAGGGTTGTGTAACTATGCTTGTATTACTCGACCTCAGTGCAGCTTTTGACACTATTGATCATGCTATTCTTCTTCACAGATTAGAAAATGTAGTAGGAATTAAGGGTACAGCCCTCTCCTGGCTCAGATCCTATTTGACCGATCGTTATCAGTATGTAGACTTAAATGGTGATTATTCTGCATGTTCTCTAGTGGAGTTTGGCATTCCGCAGGGTTCAGTTTTAGGCCCACTGCTTTTTTCCCTTTACATGCTTCCTCTGGGCAACATAATCCGTAAGCATGGTATTAGTTTTCATTGTTATGCTGACGACACACAGCTATACGTCTCAACAAAACCTGATGAGAAAAACCATCTTACTAAAGTTGAGCAATGTGTGCAGGACATAAGAAATTGGATGCTAATTAACTTCCTTCTGCTTAATCCGGATAAGACAGAAGTTCTAGTCATAGGACCGCATACAGCTAGAAGTAAAATCTTAGATCACACCGTAACTTTAGATGGCCTTTCTGTTCCGTCAAGTGCAACAGTAAAAGACCTCGGCGTGATTATAGATTCCAGCCTTTCATTTGAAGCTCATGTAGATAATATCACCAGGATAGCATTCTTTCACCTTAGAAATATCGCCAAAATAAGAAATATATTGTCGCTAAACGATGCAGAAAAACTAGTTCATGCTTTTATCACTTCTAGGTTGGACTATTGTAATGCCTTACTGTCTGGTTGTTCAGTTAGGTGCATAAACAAGCTTCAGCTAGTCCAGAATGCAGCAGCGAGAGTCCTCACTAGAACCAGAAGATATGAGCACATCACCCCTATCCTATCTTCACTACATTGGCTCCTGAAAACTACAGCTGGGGGCAGAGCTTTTTCTTACAAAGCCCCAAAATTATGGAATAGTCTTCCAAATAGTGTTCGGGACTCAGACACAGTCTCAGTGTTTAAGTCTAGGCTCAAAACCTATTTATTTAGCCAAGCATTTTTATAAATAGATTTGCCATAAGGTAAAGGAGCAGATCTGGGGGACTCATGGACGTAGAGTATTATGGTGAACTGGTATGTTTAGATGCTGTCTTCCTCACTCTCATTTGATCACTCAGGTTTGTTGACGGTGAGGTGATTGTTTGCTTTACATCTCAGTTCCCCCTCATGTTTGTGTTTCCTTCTGGCTCCTCCCTTTTAGTTATGCTGTCATAGTTAGTCCTGCCGGAGTCCCTGCTTGCACTCTACAGTAAATATACATTCACATTAAACATTGTGACTGTGACCATACCTAACTGCCATCTCTCCTCCTCTTCTCTTCCTCCCCCTCTTTCTCTTTCCTCTCTCCCCCTGTCTCCCCCTTTCACTCTTTCTCTCTCTCTCTCGAGCTACACATGTGGTTCCTGAGCTGCCAGTGATCCAGACTCCCTCTGCCCTCCGGACCTGTCTGATCCATCCTGGTGCCCCGTTTCTGGTTGGAGGTCTCGTCGCATGGATGCCCCGTGTGTCTCTTTAGGATGCGTCTGGTGTCTGGGGATGATTCTATCTACTTAGAAGATGGTTCTGGCCTCGACTGGTGTTGTCAGCTATTTCTCTGAGGACTTGACAATTCGATAGTTCAGGACTGGAACTTTCTACAAGTCTATCTGAGTCTCCAATAACTACTGGACTCCATTTTACATCAACTATTATAACATCAATTAACATCAACTATTATAGCTGAACCTAACACTTAACACTGTATAAATGCAGATCATTTCCTGCTATCTGTTTCACCCAGATGAGGATGGGTTCCCTGTTGAGTCTGGTTCCTCTCAAGGTTTCTTCCTATTACCATCTCAGGGAGTTTTTCCTTGCCACTGTCGCCCTCGGGCTTGCTCACCAGGGACTATCTGAACATTTTGATTCATACACATTCACATTCCATACAAACTTAAATAATTCTTTTGATTGTGTAAAGCTGTTTTGAGACAATGTCAATTGTTAAAAGCGCTATACAAATAAAACTGAAAAACTGAATTAAATCTCTCCTGGCCTTCTGTAACACCCACACCAGCAGGTCAGTGCGTCCAGTCGTCTACAGAGAAGCAGGTCTGAGATAACGTTTCAGTACAACAACAATTACACACATGAATATTCTCTTTCTTTCCTTACTATTTACACTTTATTATATTTCAAAACTGTAAAAAGAACAAAACGTAAATTAAAAAATGTCCATCAAAAGGGATTTAAACTTACCCTGAATCATTTTAATCAGACAGCAGTGCTGTAAGGAGACTAAATGATCACAGGCGGAGTTTATAAAGATTATAATCTCGTCCTTGGACTCACCTTCACAGCAGTCCTGCCACATCCGCAGGTCGATCTTGGGCACGTCCTCACAGCTTCCATACCCGTGCGGGAACTCCGCCACGGTGAAGACGTCCGGCTGAACGCGGGTGATGTTGTCACCGTTGTCACACAGCACGCGGGTGAGAGACGCCTGCTTCAGCTGAGTCAACTGAGCCGGACTAAACACCCCAGGGTTCTCGTACCAAAACCTGGGGAAAAAAAGAAAAAACACACAAAAAAAAATTTTTTTTGTGACGTTTCGAAGTGTGTACAGTACCAGTCAAAAGTCTGGACACAAGTTTGATCGATTTATTGCCCACTTTCTAGAACCAGACTGGATAATGAAACGCTGGAATAACAGACGGTCCAGTGGTTAAAACGTCACCGTACCTGTCACCGTCTCGGACCCGCTTAAACTGCGTGGCGAGTAGACACATGAGGGTCGGCCCCAGTCTGCTCCCAGGAACAAGATCCTCTGCCATCAAAGCAGGGAACAGATCAACGTTCAGCGGAGTGCCATAGAGCCTGCCATCAGATAATAATAATTATAAAACAATACCGATTAATATTACACAAGCTTTATGACTCAATTTATCAGGCCTTTACCTCTGAAGCTTCTCGCGAACAGTGGGGCTGCGAATTTCATTCCTCAGTTCATCAAACGTCTGCGCCGATGTGAGATTGCAGAAGACTCTGTAGTCGTTATAGGGCGGGATGCCATGATCACGCCCCCTTTGGATGTTCATGGCAGCGAGGTCCAGTGCTACAGCGTGGGCCATGGAGAAGAGCCGCTCCGTCAGCTCTGTGTTCAGCATCTGTGTGGTCACTCGCATCTTTCCCGCCACTCCGAACAGCCCACGCAGCAGCGGGTCGATGCCCCCCTCGTTCACAATGCGGAAGGGAGAGAAGAAAGCCTTGTGCAGAGCGATGTGTCCCTGCTGGATGGGCTGGAAGATTTCATCTAATCGATATAAAATGGGGTTGATGAGGGTGTGGCCAAAGCGGAATGCGGCGGTGGCGAATGCATTAAAGATCCCCGCATTGACGTTGGGGTCGTAGCCGCGGTAGCTGCCCATCATCCTCATGCCTGCTTCACCGAGTATTTTCGGCAGCCAGTGGTTGTAGGTTATGTGCTGCATCTGCGCACCCACTATCTTGCGTGCCTCGTGGTAGATGGTGTCTCCATCCCAGTGTGGATTGAGGCGCAGCAGCTCCCTGGCGATGCGGTTATGCTCACGGAACCACACCGTGTGCATGGCTGTGAGACCCAGCTGCTCGTTGGCACGGTGATCCCCGGCCAGGAAGCACGGGATGGGGCTCTCGTTCTCGTCACGCATGCACTCTGTGGGCGGCCCACTGGCGAAGGGGAGGAGCGGCTTTCCCGTGCGCTGTACAATGCCCTGCCGCAGCATGCCCCGGTGCCCTGCCAGGTCTCTGATCTCCTCCGATTCGTGATGCGAGCTGCCATACACATTGGAGGCATCGATGTAGGACGTCAGCTGGTTCATCTGCTCGCGAGGGTAGACGGAGTTCATGAGCAGTGAAGTCATGCCACTGCCGCACACTGGGCTCGAGCGAACAAAGAACATGCAACGGGCTCCACTCCGACGCTGCCGTGGATCATTAGGCGGGAACATGACAGGGAAGCAGGGTGGGTCGTTGGTACAGACTGATGTACATAGCTGGCCATCTGAGAACCGGGACTGACTGAGTGACACTACGGTGGAGTCCAGGTCATGATCCAGGAACTGACCCCACTGCATGAGCATGTGTGTGTACCTGTCGTCAGGCGTGATCGTTTCTGTCCCTATCATGGTGGTGGAAACGAGGCGGGGCAGAGGCAGAGGGAAGCCATTGTGTCGTCTCTCTGTGGCACCACGTGGCAAGTTGAAGCCGTTGTCGTAGACAGACTTCAACAGGCGTTCAAAGGCAGTGAGCGAGGCGCCCCACATGGGGTGCTGCAGGTTGTTGCACGTGCCGTCATGGCTGCGGTATTTCTGATGGAAACAGATATCGGAGCAGTTGTTGTAGCGGCGGTGAGCCGTGCAGCCGGAAAGGTTTGCGATCGTATCCAAGAATCTCGGTGACACGAGGTCATTGTACCGGAAAGCTGAAAAAGGATTAGAGCAAGAGCAATGCTTACTGAGGTGCCAGTAGCGGGAACAATCGGATTTTATTCTTGGAATATGTATCAGTGTAAAATCTGAACAAATAAACACAGAAAATCATATTGACGTAACCACAATCGCATAAATCAATCAAGGCTGCAAATCCTTTTATCAGTCTAACAATGTTATATTTTCTTTTACCTTTTTACTTATAGCCTTATTATGCTTATACACCATAAAGCAATGCATTTAATATCTAAGAAAAAAAAAATTGCACATGGCCTTTGCTGCTCATCAAACAGGCCTAATGTCGGTTAGAGCACAGTGTGATGACATCAAGCTGTAAAAACATCAGGGTCTAATCTTGGTCATTCAAAGAGCCACAGTGAAGCACATATGGGAACGCCTCCCTCAACTGCCTTTCTTTTAAACACAACTCATTGGCATTTGATTTGCCATGAAGTTATGGATAAACTAGAAGACATGTCAAGAAATATAAAGTTCTATCTGACTTTTTATGGAGATAATCATTTTGGATTATAAACTTATTTAGATGCCACTGAATCTATGTGAAGATCAAAAGCCTTTAGCCTGAAATCAGACAGACTTACCAGACACCCAGACCTCCCATTCTTATTAATGTGGTGACAAAGGTGTAAAGATTTTGAAGATTATGAGATACCTGTCCCATTGGTGTCCACCATCAGGCCCTGGTTGACGTGCCGCTGGATGAGGAGAAGAGTTTGCTCAAAGATCTCTCCGGCTCTGGCCTGTTCCACTGTGTAAGGGTCACGAGGATAGCGGAACAACGCCAGCAGCTCACCGGGAGTGCGGGGCAAGCTGCGTAAAATAAAAATTCAGACACGCATGTGTTATATATGAACAAAGATATCATTATATCGTTATATCATTATAAATATATAAAATCATCTCATCATCTAACCCCACCACCTGTTCATTAGACCCAATCCCCTCCACAATGCTCCAGGCAATCTCACAAGACCTCCTTCCCTTCACCACAACCATCATCAACCATTCCATATCATCTGGTCATGTTCCTGCTGCTTTTAAGAAGGCAAGGGTTATTCCCATCCTCAAGTCAAGTCAAGTCAAGTCAAATTTATTTATAGCACAATGATAGAAGTAAAACGACCAGAATTAAACAGCATAAAATTAAAGCAAATAAAATAAAATATAACTATAAAAATCAGTTAGTGACAGTAATAAAACAGTAATCAAATAAAATCATGCATAAACTATTTAATAAAAGATAAATAATCAATTAAACTTAACTAAAAAGTAAAAATTAAAAAGAATAAAAAGAGGGTCAAATTTCTCAGCCAGGTGTAAAAGCCAAAGAAAAGAATTGAGCTTTCAGTCTGGATTTGAAAGTTTCTAATGTAGGTGAGCTTTAATCTAGACCTTGGGACAGAAAGGAGTAACTGGTCTGAGGATCTAAGATTTCTTGCTGTTGTATGAGGTTGTAATAGCTCAGAGATGTACAGAGGTGTAAAACCATTCAGTGATTTAAAAACAAGTAATAAAATTTTAAAATCAATCCTGTAGCGAACCGGAAGCCAGTGACTTTAATACCGGAGTGATGTGGTCACTTTTGCGTGTACCAGTTAAAAGTCTAGCAGCAGAATTTTGGACAAGCTGTAGACGAGAAAGAGATGACTGGCTGATTCCTGTATATAGCGCATTACAGTAATCAAGTCGAGATCAAATAAAAGCATGAATTACTTTCTCAAAATTGGTGAATGATAAAAAAGGCTTAATCTTAGCTAAAATTCTCAGTTGGAAGAAACTAGATTTAACCACAGAGTTTATTTGTTAAAATCATTATCAAATATTACGCCTAAATTCCTTACGAATGGTTTACAGCAGTTTGTTAAAGGAGCAAAGTCGCTGCCAGGAGCACACAAGGAATCCATTTTTCCGAAGGCCACAATCTCAGTTTTATTTTCATTTAGTTTGAGAAAATTTAGAGACATCCATGCTTTAATGTCATCTAAACAAGCTATAAGGGACTTGATGGCATTTCTAGTGTGTTGTTTCTTTAAAGGCAAATAGATCTGGGTGTCGTCAGCATAACAGTGAAAAGAGATTCCGTACTTGTTTATGACAGAACCCAGAGGTAGCATATATAAAGAAAAGAGTATAGGACCCAGGATAGAACCTTGTGGTACCCCACAAGTTAGTGGAGCCTCTGAAGTAGAAAAACCACCTAGGCTCACTGAAAAGGTTCTGTTGGCCAGATAGGATTTAATCCAGTTCAGTGCTAATCCTCGAATGCCACAGCAGTTTTCAAGACGTGAGATAAGAATGTTGTGATCTATGGTATCAAATGCCGCACTAAGATCTTATAGCACTAAAATAGCAGGATCTCCTGAATAGGCTGTCAATAAAAGATCGTTAGAAACTTTTAGAAGTGCAGTTTCTGTGCTGTGGTGTGCTTTAAATCCAGACTGAAATAATTCAAAAATTGTGTTTTCATTTAGAAAGGTCTGCAGCTGTAAGCACACAACCTACTCTAATACTTTCGAGAGAAAACCTCGAGAAACTTTCCTCAAGAAACCCTGCCAGGACCCATCAGAAGTTAACAACTATCGCCCGGTATCACTTCTCTCTTTTATTTCCAAAATTCTTGAAAGAACTGTTTATAACCAAATGTCCCTTTATCTCTCACAGAACAACCTTAATGATCCCAACCAATCTGGATTCAAAGTGGCACATTCCACAGAGACTGCCCTTCTGTCAGTCACTGAGAAGCTCCATGCTGCTAGATCTGCTAAACTGTCATCTGTTCTCATCCTCCTGGACCTGTCAGCTGCATTTGACACAGTGAACCACAAGTTTCTATTATCTATTCTTACAAGCCTTAGAAATTGTGGAACAGCGTGGCAATGGTTTGCTTCTTACCTAGAAGATAGGTCATATGAGGTAACATGGAGGGGATCTACAAAAACTAAATTGTTAGTATTTCAAATAGCATGGAAAGAGAGCATCCTGAACTATAGGAAAGCTCTTAGTGTAGCTAGATCAACGTATCTCAGTTGTCAGCTGTTTCTCTGAGGACTTGACAATTCGATTGTTCAGGACTTTTCTATCTGAGTCTCCAATAACTACTGGACTCCATTTTAACATCAATTAACATCAACTATTATAGCTGAACCTAACACTTAACACTGTATGAATGCAGATAATTTCCTGCTATCTGTTTCACCCAGATGAGGATGGGTTCCCTGTTGAGTCTGGTTCCTCTCAAGGTTTCTTCCTATTACCATCTCAGGGAGTTTTTCCTTGCCACTGTCGCCCTCGGACTTGCTCACCAGGGACTATCTGAACATTTTTTATTCATATACATTCACATTCCACACAAACTTAAATAATTCTTTTGATTGTGTAAAGCTGTTTTGAGACAATGTCAATTGTTAAAAGCGCTATACAAATAAAACTGAATTGAACTGAATCTACATCTGCCCCACGTAGACTCTCTACTGGTGTCCCACAGGGCTCAGTACTTGGTCCTCTTCTGTTCTCCCTCTATACCCGGTCTCTTGGTAAAGTCATATCATCGCATGGATTTTCATACCATTGTTATGCAGATGACACGCAACTTACTCTCCCCTTTCCTCCCTCTGACACTCAGGTTTCCACCCGGATCTCAGCATGCCTGGCAGACATCTCATCCTGGATGGCTGTACATCAGCTAAAGCTCAATCTGAGTAAATCTGAACTGTTGTTCATCCCTTGTGACTCATCCCCAGGTCAAGACCTTGTGATATCCCTGGACAACAACCAAATCACTCCTTCAGCCACTGCCCGCAATCTTGGGGTAACCGTGGACAATCATCTACTGTATCATTTTCCCCACACATCGCTAACCTTATTCGCTCTTGTAGATTTCTTCTTTACAATATCAGAAGAATTCGCCCATTTCTTTCTTCACAGGCTACTCAGGTGCTTGTTCAGTCCCTTGTTATTTCAAGACTGGACTACTGCAACTCACTCCTGGCAGGTCTGCCTCTGTCCACGATTTGTCCTCTGCAACTGATCCAGAATGCAGCAGCACGTCTCGTTTTTTAACCTCCCCAAGTTCTCCCACACCACCCCACTCCTCCGCTCCCTGCACTGGCTTCCTGTAGCTGCCCGCATCAAATTCAAAACACTGATGCTTGCCTACAAAGCTAAAAATGGCCCTGCACTTCCACTTCCTCTCTGCTCTAATCACACCACGCACTGCACCACGTTCCATCCGATCCTCCAGCACTGCTCGCCTCATCCCACCATCTCTCAGGGATCGAGGGCGACATTCATCCAGGCTCTTTTCTGTTCCTAGGTGGTGGAACGAACTTCCTCTAGATGTCCGTACAGCAGAGACTTTGACTATCTTTAAACGACGACTCAAGACGCATCTGTTTCTCCAGTATTTGGACTAACCCCAACCCCCCCCCCCCAAAAAAAAAATCCCTCTTCCCAGTTGTGTTGGACTAATGGCACTTAGTTATTAACCTAGTTAACCCAGTGTAAGTATGTATCCAGTGATGTTAACTGTAAAGCACTTTTTCTAAGTCGCTCTGGATAAGAGCGTCTGCCAAATGCCTAAATGTAAATAGGCAGCAGTATTGCCTCTTTTCCACTGCATAGTACGGCACAGCACGGTTCAGTACAGCTCACTTCGGTTCGGCTCAGTTCGGCTCGGTTTGCGCTTCCACTGCAGTGTAGTAACACTTTAGAGTGGGCGGGATTACTCACGCGCACGGCGCCACTACTGCCGTGACGTCATCGTAAACGCGCCACAAACAAACACACAACAATGGAGCATATCGACGGCATGGTGTTCTTCATTCTCGGCATGTGGATGTTTTTAACAGCGAGACGAAGGAGTTTGTTTCAAAAGAGGCCGACGGTTAATACAAAAAGGTGCGTGCGATCCTTCTCTGGCTGTTTCTAAATATATCGGTTCTGTTGTGTCTCGTGTCGCAAGTTCGGTGACGCAGTAATGACGATTTTCTCCGGCTAATCAGTGACCAGCAGAGTTTACACGTCACGTTTTGGTAACGGTTTGGCGTGCTTGGAACCTTGGCTGAGGTGGTACTAAAAAAAGGAACAGGTACTATGTACTGTTCCCAGTGGAAAACCCCCCAAAAGTGAGTAGAACTGAACCGTGTCGTGACGTACTATGCAGTGGAAAAGCGCCATTTGATGGACATGGATGGATAACTGGCTTAGATTTAATACAGATGATTTGAAGGTTATTAGTTCTAATATCAGGACAGGCAGACGGCAGACTCAACACAGTTCAAGCTCTCTGTTCGAGTTGTATCGCATCTCAACTGTAGGTCATATTGGACAAAAAAAAAACTGTGCCAAATACTAAAGTAATCCAGATTTTGGGGACGCACAGAATGTTGTATCAGTTTATGGATCTGAAGTCACTCTGGCAATCGATCCTACCATTAAAGTAAATCATTGGAAAATTGACTCTTTATAAGAAAGGATGGAAAATTTGTTCAGTTCCTGCAAAACATTTAAAATTTACTGTATAATGAACTCTTTTGCTACAAAAATAGTAAAATACCTCATATTATAGCATATAATCTAAAACGTATAAATATATTTTGTATAATAGAGTCACATAAACATACTGTAGACCCAATTACTACAGCTTTATTTAACACTTCTTACTAAGAGGAGGCCCTGTACGGGGGAATAAAACCGAAACAGAGTTTATAAAACTCACTAATCCTTATGGCACATGGTGTGAGCAGTTCACGTGTCTGTCAGACTGAACGATCTTCTCCCTCGGGATAATTGTCACAAGTCCTTATCAGATTAAAGTTGACGGGAATAAGTGAGTGTTGAGCCGCTCTTTCAGCAGAGAGAACATCGGTCCGCCTGACAGACCGTGACACGGCAGAGCTACTATACACTGTAGTGTGTGTGGAGTCACATGACAGAACACACACACAACAGAATATTGAAATAATCCGCACTCATCCTGGACACAAGTAGAAGAATATATACAGTAAAATATACAGTATGTACAGTAATAACTGGGAATACGCATTTAATGTGATCCAGAGGCGAGTTCTTACGGTGAAATGTAATAAAGAAAAACTCAAAGATGTTAAACGAGTGTCTCTGACCAGTAAGACTGACCACATCAACATGCTTTTCTGTTGTCAGCTGTCTCACTCTCTACACCACTTTATCCTGTATACAGGGTCGTGGGGGCCGGAGCCTATTCCAGGAGACTTAGGGCATGGGCGGGATACACTCCGGACAGGGTGCCAAATCCAATGCAAGCCACACACACACTGTACGGACGCCAATTAGCCTAACCTGCAGGTCTTTGGACTGTGGGAGGAAACCGGAGAACCTGAAGGAACCCACCAAGCACAGGAAGACCATGCACTCAGTGAACCTGGACCCTGGAGGTGCAAGGCGACAGTGTTAACCACTACACCACCACACAGTGGCGTTAAACAGCATGTAAAATAATTAGTTTTTCCAGCATTTTAACATTCGTTTAAAGGGGACATGATTTTAGAATAAGGGGGATTTCATGTCCCAGGGCCCAGACTATCAGATTCCAACCTGTCTGCAAATTTTCATTCGTATTTTGAGCAAGACCCCCAAAAAACCCTGGATGGGGTAAAAAATCTTTTTTTACACCATCGAATAATAATAATAAAAAGATCTTAAAAGAACAAGAAGACACTGAGACATGGAGAGCGCATGTCTCGACCCTGTGATGCTCCACATCTTAACCTCACTTATAGTCTAGTTTATAGAGATTTTACTGAAGTAACTGTAAAAATTCAACACTGAAAAGCTCCATTACTGCCATGTTGTGTAAATACACAATACACTATTTTTTCACAACACACACACAGATCTTGACATTTTTTATATGATCCTGATATCACAGCCCTCAGTATCAGCTGATACACACCCAGTACTTACAGTATACTATACTGTAAACTTATATTTCACTATTTCTTCTATTTAACAAGTTAAAATAACTCTCAAGAGTTCCCCCAAGTGTGTGTGTGTGTGTGTGTGTTTTAATGCTCCAGCTGAGATACCCCTCAATGCTTTTTTCATGCCTCAAACTGCCAGAACAGCACACACACACACACACACACACACACACACACACACACACACACACACACACACACACAACAGACCCAACTGAATATCTACAAATGACTGAAAAGTGAATATTGCATAATTGGTCTCCTTTAGATATTGAATCATTACTTTATGAAACAAAAGAATACTTTATCATAAGATGAATCGATATCCTTAAAAAGCTTTGTGGTAAGAATCACATTACGCCATGGAGACCCCAGTGACGATGGTGATGAAATCAGGTCTCATGTCTTTCAGGCCAGGGTCCGTCCCTCGGGACATCCCAGGATCATTTCTGATTCCTCTTGTGTAACTCTTGTGTTCTCGACATGGTTCATATTGTTTATATTTTTGGCAGTTTCTCTCTCTGGCAGCTATAGGCACAATAAATGAGCTAAAGACGCCTTCAGCAGTCATTTCCTGAGAAACACACACACACACTGCACATGTTCCTGAACAGGCTGGCATTGCCTTTCGACACATAGCATGTGCAATCCAACAGCTGACAGAGTTTAAACTCCAGCTCTCCTAACATAACACTGAGACCGACTCTGAGCCAAGAGAAATTCCTCCAGCATTACATAAGCTCGACTCCTGAGAGTCAGAAGTGTTTCCGTATGCCCGCGTGATGAGATGTCGGTGAAGATGCCGTGCTCACCCGTTGAAGAGCTGCCTCCTGGTGGAGTCTATGGCGCTGTCCACACTACGGATGGCCTCCTCGAGAGACGTCGAGACAAACGGATCTCCCTCTCTGCTCACCTGCGGTACTGCGGGAGGAAAGCAGAGACGTCACAAGCCGAGATAAGAAACCGGCTCACACAGAAAACTACTACATTAGCTGAGCCGGAGAGAGAGAACGGCTGTCTAGACTCCGAGGTTCTTCAGGTGTTTGACGTAATAAATGCTTTTATTTTGTATGAATGATTAACGCCGCCTGAGCTACGGCCTGAAAAATATCAAACACTATAATATTTATAACGTGTCTAAAGGCAGAAGTTCATCCAGGAGTGCTTTTGTTTAGAGCAATAGAACACTGTAAATCTCAAGGCTGGTTTCGTCTGAGGGTAACATTCCTGAAATACACTGGCTAATAAAAAATAAATAAAAAAAAGGTCGACATTGCAGAAATGTCAAATTATTGGGCTGCGTTAAGCAAAGAAGAACTAAGAAGATTTTAAATGACTGGATCTGAGTTAAGACCAGAGTGATGGGCGTGTCAGGGTAAGAAGGGAAGTGTATGAAGTGATGCTCCATCATGTATAGTGTCCACTGTCCCCAAGTCCTCTGGAGACAGTGTTATGATGATGGCGCGGCCACGTCCAGACGCCTTCCTGATCGCTCCGTACAAACTGTGCGTTTTTTTCCTTCTTTCTTTATTTATTTTACTTTCATTCGCTAAGAGTACTTCAGGTTTAGTGACCTATGACAGTAGAACACTACTGGATATAGGAATTCAGATTTCGGCGCTTACTTATACCACCTTTAAGCCTGACCCGTCGTGGCCCTCTGAGATACTACGCTGCTCAGACGACAACAACAATGGACGGGACGCTAACCCGCGGCGAAGAACAAAGAAGCGTCGAGGGAAACGCGGCGGCGTCCGTAACAGAATGAGAGAACAAGCTCATCGCACCCCTCTGCCGAGTATCCTGCTGGCTAATGTACAGTCACTGGAGAATAAGCTTGATGACCTCAGAGCCAGAGTTACTTTCCAGCGAGATATCAGGGATTGTAATCTTCTGTGCTTTACAGAAACATGGCTGACCCCCATCGTGCCGGACCGAGTCGTAACCCCATCGGACTCATTCTCTGTGTTCCGCATGGACAGGACGGCAGAGTCTAACAAAGCTAAAGGTGGAGGTGTGTGCTTCATGGTCAACAAGAAGTGGTGCGATGCCAGGAGTGTTTCCATTCTCTCCAGTAGCTGCTCGCCTCATTTGGAATATCTGAGTGTTAAATGTCGTCCTTTCTACCTGCCTCGCGAGTTCACCTCGGTCATTGCCACGGCGGTCTACATCCCACCCCACGCGGACACAGGCACTGCTCTGTCTGAACTACATGATGTGCTGAGTGAGTTCCAAAACAAACACCCGGACGCAGCGCACATTGTAGCAGGTGACTTTAATAAAGCGAACCTCAGACAGGTTATGCCAAACTTTCATCAACATGTTACATGTCCGACGAGGGGACTCAACATTCTGGACCACTGTTACACACCATACAAGCGGGGCTACAAAGCTGTTTCACATCCAGCATTCGGGAAATCAGACCACAACGCCATTTTCCTCATACCGGAATATCAACAAAGCTTTCGTCGTGAAGCTCCGGTCATGAGGGAGGTGCAACGCTGGTCTGCCCAGTCAGAAGGTACGCTGCAGGACGCGCTCGATGACGTAGATTGGGACATGTTCCGAGCCTGCGCAGTAGACATCAACGAGTTTGCGGATGTAGCAGTTAGCTTCGTTAGCACGCTCGTAAATGAAGTTGTCCCGACAGTGAGGTTCAAATCGTTTCCGAACCAGAAGCCTTGGGTAGACCGATCGATCCGCGATGCTGTGAATGCCCGGACCGCTTATAATGCCGCACTCATTAGCGGCGATATGAGCGCATACAAAGCGGCTTCTTATAGCGTCAGGCGAGCGGTGAGGGAAGCTAAGGGGCGGTTCCGACAGCGAACTGAATCACACTTCCATCAGGGTGACACACGCCGCATGTGGCACGGATTACGCACAATCACGGACTACAAGGTTGCCAAAGACACCACGACGATCGTCGCCGACTCTGCATTCGCCAACGAGCTGAACGCATTCTTCGCCCGGTTCGAGGTTAGCCAGGCGGCTAATGCTAGCAGCCTGCTGACTGAGAGTGATGACGTCATCAGCGAGGATTGCGTCATCAGCATCGCAGAGCACGACGTTCGCACGGCGCTGAGGAGGGTGAACACCAGGAAAGCGGCGGGTCCAGATGGCATTTCTGGGCGCCTGCTGCGCTGACCAGCTGTCAGGTGTGTTCACCTGTATCTTTAATGAGTCCCTGGCGAAGTCTGTGGTCCCGGCGTGTTTCAAGAGATCCACCATTGTCCCCGTGCCCAAGACCAACAAACCCTCATGCCTGAATGACTACCGGCCTGTTGCACTGACATCGATGGTCATGAAGGTATTTGAGGGTCTGCTAAAAAAACATCATCTCCTCCTCCGTCCCCAGCTCCATAGATCCACTTCAGTTCGCCTACCACCCCAACATATCCACAGAGGATGCCATCTCCCATGTTCTGCACACCACTCTCAGCCACGTGGACAAGATGCAAGGTAACTATGTGAGATTGCTGTTTATAGATTACAGCTCTGCTTTCAACACAATAGTGCCTAACAGACTGTTCACAAAGCTGAGAGATCTAGGACTTAACAAACGCTTGTGTGCCTGGGTGTTGGACTTCCTCTCGGACAGATCTCAAGCGGTGAGAGTGGGCAAGTGCTTCTCCAGCAGCATCACCATCAACACAGGTGCTCCACAGGGATGTGTTCTCTCTCCACTGCTATACTCCCTTTACACTTCAGACTGTGTGGCCATGTTCGACTCCAACACCATCGTTAAGTTTGCTGACGATACGGTGGTGCTGGGCTTCATCTCCAACAACGATGAGTCGGCCTACATAGATGAAGTGGAGAACCTGGCACTATGGTGTGAAGAAAACTGCCTCCGACTGAACGTCAGTAAGACGAAGGAGCTGGTGGTGGACTTCAGAAGGGGACAACTGGACCACAAACCCCTCATCATCAATGGAGCTCCAGTGGAGAGAGTGAGCAGCTTCAAGTACTTGGGCGTCCACATCTCCGAGGATCTGACTTGGACTGAGCATATCTGTGCTCAGACGAAAAGGGCAAAGCAGCGTCTGTACCACCTGAGGCAGTTGAGGAAGTTTGGGGTTTCCCCTGCTGTCCTTAAGGCTTTCTACTCGGGTGCTGTTGAGAGCATCCTCACACAGAACATTTCATCCTGGTTTGGGAATAGCTGTGTACAGGACAGGAAAGCCCTCCAGAGAGTGATCCGGGCAGCTGAACGCTGCTGCAGGTTAACTCTCCCCTCCATGCAGGACATCTACACCAGGAGATGTAAAACCAGGGCAGCTCGTATCATTAAGGACTTGTCGCACCCCAATAACGGACTGTTCAAACTTCTGCATTCAGGCAGAAGGTTCCGGGTCATTATGGCCAAAACGGAGAGACTCAGGAGGAGTTTTTATCCACAGGCGATTAGACTCCTCAACCATGATGGGCCGCTCTCCCATTCATAGGACTGTACCAGTTCACCCACACACTGCTGTGCTGACATTACACACTGCACACTACACTTTAGTCTGGACTGTAGGCATCACTTGCACTACCATCTTTATCCTGCTCAGATACACACTTTATTATTATGTTTACATTTGCACCTTTTTTTTTTTTTTTTAAATTTCAATTTCTATTTCTATTTATAGATTATTTCTTTTGTTTCTTGTTATTTGCACAAAGTAGGAGCGGTTCAGGATACATTTCACTGCGTGTTGTACTTGTATAACTATGCATGTGACAAATAAAGAATCTTGAATCTTGAATCTTGGGTTGATCAGGTGATCAGGTCGAGACTCAGTAACGTTATGTAAAGCTGTAAAGAAATGAACTGACATGAAAAGTTCTCAGGATTTTGAGTTTCTTGGTGACATAAAGCTGCATTTCTGCTGTTTTTTTTTAATTTTTTTTTTACGGCTGTTATAAATGAAGTTATACCAGGAAGTAAATGTTTCCGGAACATCCCACAGCATTAATCGTAACTGTACACAAGGAATATGAAGACATGTTGTTTTTTTCAGACCATCAGACCACCGTGGCAGACTGATTATGTTCCTGCAGTGCCGCACCCAATCATAATGTTCATTACAGCCCCAAAGAACAGAATAGAAACAAATACAACAAATGAACAGAAGGATACGGTTCCACAGGAGAACTGAAGAAAGAGTCTCCTGTTTAGAAAAATCATAAAAACACAGATGATTCTTTTCATACCTTGTACAGTTAGCACCATGCTAACCGATAAGTATCCGATAGAGTTACGAGCAACACACTCATAACGCCCGGCATCGGCAAGACCGACATCATTCACCTCCAGATAACCGTCAGGGTTAATGTGAAACTTCCCACTCTCTGTCACCTGAACTCCGTCCTGCACATCACAGAGACAGACGGAGACAACAGTGAGAAACAAGATGGAAGGCGAGAGGGGGTGTTGGACAAAAATACACAGTGGTGCAGCAGAGGGGTCAGAGGTCACCTTGTTCCAGGTGATGACAGGCGAGGGCTCTCCATGAGCGCTGCACGGAATCTGGACGTCATTACCGGACTCTACAGTCGTGTCCCTCGGAGCAGTTGTGAAAACAGGCGTCACTGAAGATTTAAAAACACGTGTTAATATTTATAGCGCGAAGGCAGCAAAGCATGTGCAGGTTTAAAAAGGCACACGATGTGAAAAAGCTCATTATACAGTAACATGACCGGGAGATACAAAGAACATCACGTGATTTCATCTTATTATTATACAACAAATAAATCATCTAAACTGCAGCGAAGACCAGAGATAATAAAGAGAAACGAGAATCCTCCGTACATCGGCCTTTAGAATTCTCCCTTTTCTGAAACAAAACACAAAAAGCTGTTTCCTTCCCCCTTCACCCTCTTCCTCCTTCTTCCTCCCTGCCTGGTGGAAACCCAACCCAAGGGCTCGGAAACTTCACCCGGACTCGCATGTGTATGAAGGCGGCATCACGCAGCCGCACTTTGATGTTCATGTTAACAACAGTTACTACAAGGAAAACATCTTGTCATGTGGGAATTACAAAGCTGTGCATTTCCTGAGTCTCCCATAAGCCTGTAATTTCACTTAAGAGCTGGTTTAAGACTCACACGGCGCCCTGCCACATGTCTGTCATTGAGGCTTTATGAAGGCATTGTCGCTGTAATCTCCGCCTCCTCTGTATGTAAACGACAAACGTGCTGATGGGGTCGAGTCCCAGCGTCCCTCACTCGGCTCAGAACTCTCCAGAATCTCTGCCTATTAGGAAGTGTTCAAATTAAGATTTCACAGAATAAAGTGTTTAAATAACACATTTTTCTTGTTGTAGATAAAATCCTGAGATCATGTCTAACCCGGCTGTTACACTACACACCAATAGGTCAAAGGTGAAAAATGTGATTCGATCATTTTTCCCGCCCTTGCCAGGTCCTCGTTACATTTGTGTCGAAAGTGAGCAAAACTGTGATTATGATTTAGATGAAAGTTTTCTAATGTCGGCTTGGAATCTCCCTGTGTCGCACTGTATATATATAAATATATAAATATACCTGGATTTAATTTAACGTCGTTTAACAGATTAAAGTAACTTACAGCAGTGTTTTGCAATTTTCTTTCAGAAACTTGTACAAATACATCAGAGAATAAGAATGTTATCAAACTAGAACCTTGTAGAGAGAAGTTACTGTACATACAGTTTATTATTAATCACCATCAGGCTGCACGATTATGGGAAATACAAAGGAAACTGAACTGAGAAAGCAGAATTCCTCCCAAAACGAACAGAGTAGATATTTATAGTGTTTTCACTCTAATCTCTCATCACTGCTCCTTTATCATATGTAGGAGTTTATCGTTCTAACATCAACACCTGGACCAAGAGCAGAAAGGAAAACCTCTTGACTTAACAAAAACTTATATTGGAAGCCTTGGGACAGTTATTTAATGTTGTTAAGCTTGTAAAATGTGCAAGTATACAACAGCTCATCAATCAATCAATCAATCAATCAATCAATCAATCAATCAATCCATCAATTCATTGTGAACATTGTATTTATTCCCATCTTGTAAGACTGTGGTAGGACCTCCGGTCAACATTACAAAAACTATTATACAACTGTAATAGACAGCTGCTCTCTAAACTCACACATCTGTTGGACAATAATGAAAATCAAGAAAGTGTGGATAGACCAGACCAGAATCTACGGTGTGTGTGTGTGTGTGTGTGTGTGTGTGTGTGTGTGCGCAAGTTGAAGTAAATATTACAGGGAACCTAATATGCAAAATTTACTTTTTAGTAACTGACAATCAGATGAGCTGCACAATAAACTGAATCATGATCGCCTGATATTAAAAACACGCGCTCGGCCATTAGACCAGTGACGTAAACGTCATAAACCCACAAGGATGTAGAGAAGCTGCACGTGCAGCCTGGAGGTGCGAGACAACAGTGCTGACCAACACCACGCCTGCATACGTTGTTATTTTCTATAAAACTTTAATAATATTCCGAAGCTCGAACGTAACACTCTGAACACGTGAACACTGGCAATAATTAGTCTCCACTGGTACGGATTCTTCCACCACTTGAACATTCTCGCCCCTTTATATTCATTTAGTCATGTTTAGTAATCAGGAATCTACAGATTAGTTTCACTGGACTGGAGAAAAGCGTTCTTTATCAAGACCCTTTCTCGAGTGTGTTTGTGTTAAAGTTTCCTCATTTCCTCGTACGACGTTGTTTGGTCACTTATTCTCATGAGGACTCACGATGACGTCACCATGTACATTATCCATAGTCGCCGACTCCTTTCTTGGATACAATTACACTGAAAACACATTTAATAGAAATATAAGCAGGGGTTACTGAGATACTGAAGGAAATCTCACCTCTCTGTTGGATGTTAAGTTGCACGGCTGCTCTAACAGATCCAACAGGGCTAACAGCCTGGCACTCGTACTGGCCCTGGTCATGAGGCGCCACTCGAGAGATACGCAGCGTCCCAGTGGACAGGACAGCGTGGCGTCCATCAACATGGAGAGGACTCCCTGCGGTTTCAACAGGAAGAGTTTTCATGAGCTTTAAAAAGTTTTATGGAAGCGGTGAGCCATAAGATGTGATGTTTTTCAACTGCTACATTATTATTACTATTATTATTATTATTATTATTAATATAACCATCATTTTAAATTTGTATTTTTATATTTAAAGATTTAAAGGTAGTATCTCTATATAGATTATAGAGATAATACAGAGATCATTAAAAAAAAATTATTCATTCTCTCATTTTTTGATAAAATATTATAACTTTTATTATTGGAATTGTCTCATAATAATTTTTTTTATCCAATTGTTTCAACTTAATAAGAATAATGAACAAAATCTTAATAATTTATATAATTTATGTTGTTTCTCAGTAAGCTTAATTAACATTTTGTTGCATAATTATTGACCATATTCATGCAATAACACAAAATATATACCAAGTTTAAAAAAATGACTTTAGGAAAGATCATAAAAAGTCAGCGTGAATAAAATCCAAATTGTATGTTTTAATTAATTATGTAAATGTAAAAATTATACACTTTGATTATTTAATTAAAACGAAACCATGCAGACATAGGTGACTATAAAATGTTTATGTTGAGCACCACAGAAAACATTTTTTATAGACAAAATAATAATATTTCATAAGTTATATTGCAGGTAAACCTACTCTGATCTACAGTACATTAAATAAATACAATGAAGTGGATGGTTTTGGACCAGAGGTGCATTGTGTACTAGTTGTTTAGCTAAGAGAGCATGTACATATAAAATACTGTATACATAAAACAAATTTACGGTAGGTTACACGAGATTAACATTACAATAATGAGACCTTTGGACTCTTTTTAGAATTACATTTCTTACACACAAGATTTGTGCATGAATTGGAAAATTTGCAAAAGAAAAAAGTGGCAGCAGGAAAAAAAAATACATCAATATAGTAAAGACATTTTAAAACTTCTGAGTTTCTACCAAATTCAATTCAATTCGCTTTATTTATATAGCACTTTTAACAATGGTCACTGTCTCAAAGTGTGTATGTGTGAGAAAAATGTGTCTAGATAATAATGAGATTGTCTCTGAAGACCAAACCATCCGGCTCCTCTGTTATGTATCACTCACTCATTGTCTACACCACTTTATCCCGTATACAGGGTTGTGGGGGGCGGAGCCTATCCCAGGAGACTTAGGTTACAAGGCAGGGTACATCCTGGACAGGGTGCCAATCCGCCACAGGACACACACACACACACTATGGTCAATTTGGGAACACCAACTGGCCTAACCTGCATGTCTTTGCACTGTGGGAGGAAACCGGAGTACACGGAGGAAACCCACGGGGAGAACATGCAAACTCCATACACACAGTGACGGGAATCGAACCCGGACGCTGGAGGTGCCTTGTTAGAATCCCATGTAGGGCTGGACAATATGGCAAAAATTTATATCACGATATATTTCTTCATTTTGGTCGATACGATATAATTTCCGATATCGATATGGACAATATCAAAAAGCCTCAGGAACAAACTGCACACAATGGATGTCTGGAATAGAACAGAATACCTCCAGGCTCCTCCTAATAAAATTATATCATTTGTAAAAAAATAACACACACACACGCTACACATAGACACAGACACTCTCGCCTTTACAGACCCCCTCCCCCTCCCCAACTCCTTTCGGCTTCGCACACACATACTGTATACACACACACACACACACACACACACACACACACACACACACACACACACACTCTCTGCCTTACACACAAACTCCGCTCTGTCGCGAAACATGAGAGGAGAGTAAAAATGGATCTTTACCCTCTATGAGACTTTCTTTTGCTTGCAAATGTATATCGAAATATCGGAAATGTGTTTAAAAATCGTATCATCGTAATTGAAAAAAATTCCATCGCGATATATATTGATATCGAATTATTGTCCAGCACTAATCACATGGTTTAATGGTCTGATGTAGAGTATAAAAATAAATAATTAACACTAACAAACTGAAGACTTTTTTACTGATGAGTCTCAATAACAAGTGGTTTTATTATAGACACACAGCTGTTTAGTCCCAACCCTGTGTGTGTGTGTGTGTGTGTGTGTGTGTGTGTGTGTGTGTGTGTAAATGCGCTTACTTTGACTATTAAACATTTCTTCAGTTTCTACTCTGCTTTTTCCTGTTGAGTGTGTTAGTGATCTCCATCATGATATTTCTTCCCCCCACTTCACTTCCACAGAGGTCAGAGTTCAGCTCTGTCTTTCCAGGTTGTGATAATGTGTTGAAGTCTTCTCTGATTTCTACTGTTGTGTTTTTATGATCTGATCTTTAAGTGATCTTCCTTCTCACTCATTCAGGATGTTTTTCTGAACAAATTTCTACCTGGTGGCTGACGGGTGACCACACACACACACACACACACACACACACACACCCACACACACACACACACACACCCACACACACACACACACACACACACACCCACACACACACACACACACACACACACACACACACACACACACACACACACACACACACACACACACACACACACACACACACCCTTATCTTGGCCACACCCACAGGATACGTCTTCCTTAATACTAGTAATTATTTAATGGAAGCGTCTTAACAATGTGTTTAGTTAAATTCAGGTGGTGATTATTTAGTCAGGTAATTATAATTATAAATAGTCAGGTGTATGTAATTCTCACCCACATCATCATTATGTTTCACTGAATAATTAGGGTTTCCTTCCTGACATTCAATATTACATTCAAAATGACACTTTAAACTTCTTAAGAAAATCTTAAAAAGATAATCCAAACATCATATTTATATACCAGAGTTTTTTTTAGACTTAGACCTGAGTTACTAGATGGTCAGGTGTACAGTAGCTCAGTGGTTAAGGCATTGGACTATGGTTCGAAAGGTCCCTGTTGGGCCCTTGAGTGAGGCCCTCAACTGCTCAGATGTATAATGACATAATAATGTAAGTCGCTCTGGATAAGGGCGTCGGCCAAATGACTAAATGTAAACGTAAGATGAAAGTATAAAAATGGGGATTTTAAATAAATAAATAAAGACATAAAGAAGACTCGTGGTGTAAACAGATAAAGGATGAAGAGGATGGTCTCACCGCTGCGCGTCCAGGCGATGAAGGGCTGAGGGTTTCCTGTAGCTTCACAGAGGAAATCCACCGTGTGACCTTCTAACACCGTCTGGTCCTGCGGGGTGACGGTGAACTGAGGAACAGCTGCGTGAGGAAGACATACAGAGAGGTGCAACTGATTTATAGTTAGAGTCAGACAGCTTTAGTTTTAGAAGTGTGAGAATAAACAGAACTGAACCTTTGCTCTTTGCTGTTTTCTTTTATCTTGTTGTCTTATATGTTTCCAATGAGGCATGGGACTTCAGAGAAACTTTAACAAAGAAAGTCTAATTACTCCTTATTAAAAATGTTTAAATCCTTTCTAGAGTAAAGAAAACTTTCCTGCATTATGCTACTGATTCTCTTTAACCATTTGTTATTGAGTTAATGAGTATTTATTGTGCAGTAATTAATTGGTATTGAAGGTGTGTGTGTGCAGTAATTTCAGGTGGTTTCTCTTCCCCTCTCTAACCTTGCACTAGGATGTGTGCAGTGGCTTGGATGGTGTCCACATTATTGCTGGCGTAGCAGGTGTACTGGCCCCCGTCCTCCTGGTGGACATTCTGGATGTAAAGTCCTCCTGAGGGTGTGATGCTGATGCGAGGATCGCTTGGTAGAGGGCTGCGGTCTCCTCTCGTCCAGGTCACGCGGGGGTGAGGCTGTCCTGCCGCGCTGCACTCCAGAGTCACGCTCTCTCCCACCAGCACCTCCGTGTTCTGGGGCTGGATCACAAAACTAGGCCGAGCTGCACAGGATCACACAGAGGACAAACACACTGCTCAGTTGTTCCCGTGCTGGAAGAATGACAAGCCAAAGACATCGGACGGAAGAATAATGGACTTTTACACCGAACAACTTAAATGTGAGCTTATTAGTTGATGAATATAAATAAGGCGATTCAAAGTGTTTTTTTTCCCACCACTTCTGACTGGCGCTGTGGATTCTGAACAGATGAGGAACATCTGTTTTAAATTTGATGCATACTGCTCTCACAACTCATCTCTAAATGCTTTTCAACATTGTGTTTTGTAAAATGAGCCACTTCATCAGATTGTTAATCAGACCAGAGGGGGTAAAGACGATGAGGAACCCATTAAAGTTCATAAAAAATCTCACCCCTTTCTAGCCTAAAGTCTCTCTCCTATTGGCCGCCTTCAGCAAAACAATTCAGATGATAAGATCAGATCACCGTGACGGAGGATCTGATACACACTGAGTTCCTTCATGTCTACAAAACTACAGTCAGTCGACTACAGCAGGGTTTCCAGAAGGTTCCTGAACATTCACAGCCCTTTCGCCACCTTTATTGGCATTTTGGAACATGACAGCCTCATGATATTTTATATAAGAATGATTTTCAACACTAACTCAACTTTCACATTTGGGTTTTCAGTGCTTCTCTTTTTTGATGAAAAGGTACCAATGTTTATTAAAAAAGTTTCTAATTACCAGGAAATCTGCGTTCATGTAGTGTGTAACCGGAGGAAACCAGCAAAACCCTGGCAAACTACACACACAGTGCAGAGGTGAGGTTCGAATCCCCAACCTTGTCCTGAGAGGTACAACTGCTGATGCTCGATTCATTTGTGGAGAATATGTGTTTTCTAAATTACAACTAGCATGTGCCGTAAAAATGACTGAAATCCGAACCAGAATTTGTACTAAAATTTGTTGCTAATTTGAAGAATGTTTAGGATATTCTGAACTGAATTATTTTTAATTCCATATTATATGTTTTCCAGAAATATTCCCTTGTTTTAATTCCCATCAACCTGAAAACATCCTGCAACAACAGTGTCTGTAAAGTTCAGAGTTAGTTTAAAAGAAATCGACTTTATTACAGAATCTTTAGTCTAATTGTAAACTGAGCAAATCATTAATCTAAAACACACCCTGTTATGAGAAGATCCACGGAGGTCCAAGAATTTTAATTACATTATAAATAAAACATTATAGTGATGGACACATTTTATAGAAAACAGATCTGAAAGAATGAGAAATAGTAAATTTCCTGTATTTTGTTCCTGAAACATTGATTCTGAAAGTACGAGACTTACATGACGTGCCAAAGTAGCGCAGCGTGACCTCTCCTGTTTTGACCTCGCCGGCCACGTTTTTGGCCATGCACTGGTACACGCCCTGGTCCGTCTCCCTGGTGTCCTGAATCATCAGCGTCCCGTCTTCCAGAAGGTTTAGACGCGAGTCATCTTGCATGTTAAGGGCGTTGCTATAAAAACAAACAGAGTTGACAAATTCATCTGTGAAAATTTGAGCTCTGTAAACAATAAGCAAACTAAAATATAAGCTCATAAATATAAACCCATAGCTGTAATGTACTTGTTATTGTTTTCTTAGATTAGAAGTTGCTCTCACTTGTTCCTCAGCCAGATGATCTGGGGTTTGGGATTGCCCTCTGCCCTGCACGTGAAGTACACAGTGTTCCCTGAGGTCACGTCTACATCCTGTGGCTCGGACGTGATACGAGGAACCTCTACAGCCCCGTCGAACAGAAGTGGGGGAGTAGAGGGGGGCGGGAGGGGGGTATCGGCGCGGGAAAAGAAAAACACACACAGAGTGATGTTACTGGAGTTGGGTTAGTGCGATACAGACACTTCTGTTCATTTAAACATCTCGACGATTAAAAGAAATTTCTTTCTGACGTGATAATTATAGCCGTGTTTTCCAGCGTCACTCAAACTGCCACCGTTCCACACCACCTGCAGTAGAGGGGCAGCGCCACATCGGGCCACGCCGCCTTTTTACAGCCGCTGGGGCTCCAGAGGAGAAAGCCTGAGACATTCCAGTGCATTACGAGATGGTTTACACCAACAAGCACGGACACGCTGCTGGCAAATTAGCAGAGGGAGTTTGTGGCTCGTCTGTAGTCTACAGGCAGCTGCCGTGTACTTATAGCTCAGTGGATCACATAAGAGAAGCAGCGGAGCGTTCCAGCTCGTCTCAAATGGAACAAGAAGAAACATGCTGTGAGGAACAATGAGGCCAGGTCGACCCACATCCGAGCAATCTGAGTACGTCTGGTGTGTTTTAACGAACCACACACACACACACACACACACACACACACACACACACACACACACACACACACACAGGACTCATTCTCATTTATTTACCAGATGCTGAGACTCAGGGAGTTACATCTGACCCAGGACTCACTCTGGCAGAACATTCATGTGGAGGAGGATAAATACATTCACAGCGTTACATCTGGAAAGACGCTCTTAACCTCGCGTTCATGCTAGTGAGGAACGCGGTGCTGCCGCTCTGGGCACGACTCGGATGAGTGTGTGTGGAAACCGCTTCATCCAAAACTCTTCAGTCTCACTTTTAAATGTGAATTGTTGAAACGTAAACAATCTGCTGTACAGTTTCCGTCCATCAGTGGTAAAAATGTACGTTTATAATAAGCAGGTGGACATCGTGTGGTTCAGTACTGAGGGAGAAACGTACTGGGTCTGTCACTTTACTGCCTCGTTACTCATTTGTGTAAAAAAACTAACATCCACTGCGTGTGTGTGTGGGGTCGCAGAGGGCATGGGGTCTAATCCCAGGACACAAGGCGGGGTGCCAATTCATTGCAGGTCACACACACACACACACACACACACCAGGCCACAATCTTGAGTTCACTTTATTCCTCATTCTGATGTTTTGATGGGACTGAAGGACTTTATGACTGTGTGAGTGTGTGAGTGTGTGACTGTGTGAGTGTGTGAGTGTGTGAGTGTGTGACTGTGTGAGTGTGTGACTGTGTGACTGTGTGAGTGTGTGAGTGTGTGAGTGTGTGAGTGTGTGAGTGTGTGACTGTGTGAGTGTGTGAGTGTGTGAGTGTGTGAGTGTGTGACTGTGTGACTGTGTGACTGTGTGAGTGTGTGAGTGTGTGACTGTGTGACTGTGTGACTGTGTGACTGTGTGAGTGTGTGACTGTGTGAGTGTGTGACTGTGTGAGTGTGTGAGTGTGTGACTGTGTGAGTGTGTGACTGTGTGAGTGTGTGACTGTGTGAGTGTGTGACTGTGTGAGTGTGTGAGTGTGTGAGTGTGTGAGTGTGTGACTGTGTGAGTGTGTGAGTGTGTGAGTGTGTGACTGTGTGAGTGTGTGAGTGTGTGAGTGTGTGACTGTGTGAGTGTGTGAGTGTGTGAGTGTGTGACTGTGTGAGTGTGTGAGTGTGTGACTGTGTGACTGTGTGACTGTGTGAGTGTGTGAGTGTGTGAGTGTGTGACTGTGTGACTGTGTGACTGTGTGAGTGTGTGAGTGTGTGAGTGTGTGACTGTGTGAGTGTGTGAGTGTGTGACTGTGTGAGTGTGTGAGTGTGTGACTGTGTGAGTGTGTGAGTGTGTGACTGTGTGACTGTGTGAGTGTGTGAGTGTGTGAGTGTGTGACTGTGTGAGTGTGTGACTGTGTGAGTGTGTGAGTGTGTGAGTGTGTGACTGTGTGACTGTGTGAGTGTGTGACTGTGTGACTGTGTGACTGTGTGAGTGTGTGAGTGTGTGACTGTGTGAGTGTGTGACTGTGTGAGTGTGTGACTGTGTGAGTGTGTGACTGTGTGAGTGTGTGAGTGTGTGACTGTGTGACTGTGTGAGTGTGTGACTGTGTGACTGTGTGAGTGTGTGACTGTGTGACTGTGTGACTGTGTGACTGTGTGACTGTGTGAGTGTGTGAGTGTGTGAGTGTGTGAGTGTGTGAGTGTGTGTGAGTGTGTGACTGTGTGACTGTGTGACTGTGTGAGTGTGTGAGTGTGTGACTGTGTGACTGTGTGACTGTGTGAGTGTGTGACTGTGTGAGTGTGTGACTGTGTGAGTGTGTGAGTGTGTGAGTGTGTGAGTGTGTGACTGTGTGAGTGTGTGACTGTGTGAGTGTGTGAGTGTGTGAGTGTGTGTGAGTGAACAGGTGTCGGTCTTACCACAGTTGAGCTCCTCTGCAGTGAGGGTGGCCACAGATCGGCCCTGCAGGCGGGTGGGGTATTCACACGTGGCGGCGGCCTGGGCATTGCCAGACTCGGCGTACTGCTTCAGCAGGTCTGCCAGCCACAGAAGCTCACAATCACAATTCAGTGTGTTTGAGTCGAGACGCCTAAGCAGGGGCACAGACTCTATTTAAAGTCCTGTCCGATAGATTTTACTACCTAATATTTAATATAAACACGCAAACACTGTAATGATGTGAATCAACAACAAAATAAATCCAAGTATCCTTTCATAATCTTAACATCTCCTCATTCTGTTCTCGTCTAATCTCTCAGGTTTATTATCAGAACGAGTCTCAGACGTCTGTGACGCGATCCTGAGATCGGAATGAGACGACTCGAGCTGTCAGTTTGTCCACTAACACAGTGCGAGACTCTAAGACTATGAGACGTCTCTGCGCGGCGTCTCCTCTCGTGTTTGTTCTGTCTGAGCACTCACAGTCTCTTCATGGACTGCAGGTGGGAGAAAGTCCCCAGTGAAAGGTGTGTTATTCTGTTGTTGTGCAAAAACCTGTCAAAGGCAAAAAGACAAACAATGTAACAGAACATGGAGACAAGAATCGACTGGAAACATCTCACTTCACATATAAGACACAAAACAACAGGGTGGAATTTTACACTGAATGTAAATGATTAGAGATAATAAACACAGCCAGCATTCGGCCGCTCGAGGAAACGCAGTAAAGTATTTACAAGATATTTTACATTGTATACAGGATAAAACAAATACTCTGAGACGACTCTTGTGTAACATTTAAAGTAATGCAAAGAACACAAGTTTGTCTAAACCTCGTCCACGCAGTACTCCGAGCGACCAGATGCTCCCTGAAAGGCCGTTCCTCCGAGACGCTGTTATTTTATACAGGAAATATTACAACTTCTTTCCCAGAGTTTGTGTAATCATCGCTCCGCTCTTTACCAAACATGTTCTGGAACTTCAAACAGCTTCCATCATCAATCATTCAGCAGCATTAAAAACAGATGACCAGGCTCACTGCATTTTGAGAAAGAATGCCATCTTCCATTAAGCACGAGCTGAGCTGAGAGACACTTCCACTTCCTGTCTGGCGAGAGTCCCACGGACACACTAACCTAGAAAAATATTCCATTCTAACATAGAAACTCTAGACTGATGTGTCCTGTGTGGCAGCTTTATAAGCACTTCCTGCACCTGGGAGCTTTAACGCTCTCTCTCTCTCTGTGTGTGTGTGTGTGTGTGTGTGTGTGTGTGTGTGTGTGTGTGTGAGCCCAGGTGGCTCCTTCATCCTGTTCTCATTGGAACTGGAAAAGAAAGCTGGATTCCAGCACGTCACCCCATAAACGGAGGTGAAATAAAGGAATCGGAGCAGCTACTAAACTCCAAGCGTCTAGTATAAAGTCTACGAGTGTGAACCAGGTTTACATTATTATATCATATTAATCTACTGTAAGTCTGGTTCATGTTTAATCCTGGGGTGACGTGAGACAGAATTTCATTTACATAAAGAAAAAATCCAGAGTCTCTGTATCCCTGCAGGACTGATTCTACTTATGATCACAAAAATCCAGAGTCACTTAAAGAATCATCAGTCCAAGTTTTACCGGAATTTCTGCACATAAACCCGCTAGAGACCCGCGATGTCACGCTAGAGACCCGCTAGAGACCCGCGATGTCACGCTAGAGACCCGCTAGAGACCCGCGATGTCACGCTAGAGACCCGCTAGAGACCCGCGATGTCACGCTAGAGACTTTATGTGCTTTTCATTCCGCCAGCCGCATTGGAATTTCAAAATAATCAATCTGCTGACTATTATCATAAATAAAGTTTACATAGTGTGTTAGATCACACTCATCTACATGCTGCTTTGATCTGCAGTCCAAAGACGTAGAAACTGTTGAAACATGTTAATGGATCCTAAAGCACGAATGTCAGAGAGATGATATCCTTCAGGGACTTACAGCCGTTCCAGCTTGGGCAAGTGAATGAAGGACTCGGGTTCTAACGCTTCGATGTTGTTAAAATGGAGATATCTGTAAGAAAAGAAAGAAGAGACATAGTATAAATATTGTATATTTATTTATTACAGGAAATGTTGCTCTTCTATTTCTGCTTCAGGATTCCAAAAACCTTTCATTTTTATTTTCAACAGAAATATTCAATTTGATCATCATGTGGTTTAACAGTAACAGAGTTTTCCATGTGCGATTCTCGAGACTTCCTCCAGAAAATGTCCATAAAGGACTCAATGTTTCTGGCTGAAAACCAAACGGAGAACTGAAACGGCAGATCGGCTCGATGGTTTGTACAATTTCTTGGCCATAACTATAAACCTGGCAAATTTCATATCTAATTCACTCGTTCGTATCCAGTTCGTTTCTGTGCCAGACAGGAAGACAAATAAATTATTCACGTCTGTTACTTTCTCACAAAAATATTCAGTGACGTAAATGGAATGTAATAAAGGGTTAGACGTGAAAGCCGATTTGCAAATAAAACTGGAATACTGCATTAAAATCCTAAACATCAGCATAACGGACGTTTAGTTCATTTCAGTCCTCGATCCATAAACAGCTATTTGATTTTATGGCTTTTTTTTTTTAAAGCTCTCGAACCAATTTCATCTGACAAAGCAAAAAGAACCCACTGACGATGTGCTTTTACTCATTAACTCATCAAACCGAACTGAAGATATGATACCAACACTCGGGCAACTGCAAAATAAGTTGTTTTGTTACGATGTCTGACTTTCTCACACATATTTGTGGTTACAGAGACTTTTGTTTCGCTGGGGAAAGTAATGATGCCTACAGACGGACAGCTATAAACACACACACAGAAAGCCTCGATCAGCATGGAGTCGAAATATGTGGTTCAGCCCTCGGCCTGCGCCGTGCCCCCCGCCAGGGGTAGGATGGCAGAGGGCATCAGTGAGCTCATGCACGCGGGTGAGGAATCAGCACTCTCTGAGCGTCACATGATTAGGGAGAGAAAACTAAAAGACATTCGAGGCCTGAGAATCAGTGTGTTATAAATTCTTTTTTTTTTAAGATTAGATTCAACTTTATAGTCACTGCACATGTACAGTATGTACACGGCACCTTAACAGTAATATGAACAAAAGTTGGCTGAATATAAGAATTTGCGTTTTCTGATCACTAACAGGGAGCTTTCTCAATTCAAACACTAAGTTAGTTTAATGAGTTTTTCCTTCTTTTTTTTTTTTTTACAGCTGATGTATATTTTTCTTTTTTATCATCATTTTTTTATACCCCCATTTATTTTTGTAGATATAGAAATAGTGGTAAATGAGTGAAAAACTCGACCCCTGATTTATGGTAATAGACGTATCGTTCTTCAGGACTGCTGCTGGTCACTCGGACAGTTTCACTGGTTGATGTTACAAAAACCGCTGGCTGCAGGTCACCTGGATGTCTTTACTGATGCAGCCAGGCTTTAGTGCGACTCGTGAGCTGAGCGTGAGTCTTATACACTACATGAGGTTCCATCAGGACTAATCACTGCAGAAGGAGATCCATTTAAACTGAAAGAGGACACGAGTGGAGACTAATAAGAGAAGAGATAAAACCTCACTTACAGCTGTTCCAGAGAGACGAGTCCCTTGAATGCTTGTCGGTCTATCGACTGGATTTCATTCTTGTACAAATAGCTATGAAGAAATAAACATGTCAGTTACAGTCATGTTAGGAGTATCATCTAACGTGAGGATATTAATTATATAATTACATCATTCACCAAAAAGTCACGTGTTCTACAATTGCTGAAATGTTTATATTTATACACGAGGACATGCTGTATGTAGAAATGTGTGTGTTTAGCAGAGGGCTGTGATCTGACAGGACGAGACGGCTGTGTGTTGTCTGGGACTGAAGTATTTTGCTTTATCCTTCAGAGTGAGATGTGAAGGGGCGAGTGCACGCAGGAGGATGAGACGTTAGTGTTGGTGAAGCAGAGATGCATCGTGGGAAACAGGAACTCAGTACTGAGAGTCTCGCCTCCAGGGACCCGGGGTTCAGTCAGTCACAAAGCTCTGGTGATTTCAGGCTAACTGCTCAGAATCCGAGTGTTTGGTCAAACAAATAAAAACGCTGTGAGACACTGAAGGGCTCCACTAACATTCATTACTCATAAAAAAGAAGCAAATCACACTAAACTTAATCATGTGAACCAACAAACTACAATATACACCGCGATATGAAGATTGGGGAGGAAAAGCGATTCAGTTATGAATCACGACTCTTCTCTGTGCTGATTCACATATCGTTTGACTCCACACTGACTTTATAAGCTATGTCGAGCTACACATGTCATTCCTGAGCTGCCAGTGATCCAGACTCCCTCTGCCCTCCGGACCTGTCTGATCCATCCTGGTGCCCGGTTTCTGGTTGGAGGTCTCGTCGCATGGATGCCCCGTGTGTCTCTTTAGGATGCGTCTGGTGTCTGGGGATGATTCTCTATACTTAGAAGATGGTTCTGGCCTCGACTGGTGTTGTCAGCTGTTTCTCTGAGGACTTGACAATTCGATAGTTCAGGACTGGAACTTTCTACAAGTCTATCTGAGTCTCCAATAACTACTGGACTCCATTTTACATCAAGTATTATAACATCAATTAACATCAACTATTATAGCTGAACCTAACACTTAACACTGTATAAATGCAGATCATTTCCTGCTATCTGTTTCACCCAGATGAGGATGGGTTCCCTGTCGAGTCTGGTTCCTCTCAAGGTTTCTTCCTATCACCATCTCAGGGAGTTTTTCCTTGCCACTGTCGCCCTCGGGCTTGCTCACCAGGGACTATCTGACCATTCTGATTCATACACATTCACATTCCATACAAACTTAAATAATTCTTTTGATTGTGTAAAGCTGCTTTGCGACAATGTCAATTGTTAAAAGCGCTATACAAATAAAACTGAATTGAAAATTGAATTGAATAAGATATATCAATATCTATTAAATATATATTTAAAATTGATTTTACATTTATAATAGAGATGAGCCGACCAATCGGTCACGAGTCTTAAAAATCACACATGTTAGAAGCCCAGCGCGCTCGCTGACGAGTCGAGTTCTGAGACGGTAAAATCGAAGGATGCTGAGGCAGGTGGCACACTCTGAACTATGCACACATCTTCTTCCCGTGTGGTGGGACTGAATATTCAGAACCTGCAGCAAGTCAGGCTTAATTTCCATTTG